>PVJO010021620.1:0-29685 GCA_004026905.1 Hystrix cristata | reverse complement strand
ATCTCAATCTGATAAAAGCCATATATGACAAACCAACGGCCAACATTACACTAAATGGCCAGAAACTAGAAGCTTTCACACTAAAATCTGGAACAAGACAAGGGTGCCCATTATCACCACTGTTATTCAACATAGTTCTAGAAACATTAGCCAGAGCAATTAGATAAGAGAAAGAAATAAAAGGAATAAAGATAGGAAAGGAAGAAGTTAAACTATCATTATTTGTGATGACATGATACTCTACATAGAAGACAAGAATTCCACCAAAAAACTTCTAGATTTAATAACTAAATTCAGTTGTGTAGTTGGATACAAAGTCAACACCCAAAAGTCAATAGCATTCCTATATACCAATAACAAACTCACTGAGAAAGAAATAACGGAAGATATTCCTTTCACAATTGCATCAAAAAAAAAAAAAAAAAGAAATACTTAGGAATCTATCTAACAAAACAAGTAAAAGATCTTTTCATTGAAAACTACAGTACTCTAAAAAAGGAAATTGAAAGGGATTTCAGACAATGGAAAGATATTCCATGTTCATGGATAGGAAGAACCAACATAGTGAAAATGGTTCTTAAATTACTATACTTCCTAAATTACTATACAGATTTAATGCAATTCCAATCAAAATACCAATAACGTACTTCACAGAATTAGAAAAGACAATCATGAAATTTATCTGGAACCAGAAGAGACCAAGAATAGCAAAATCAATTCTGGGCAACAGGAATAAGGCAGGGGGCATCACAGTCCCCAATTTGAAACTATACTATAAAGCTTCTGTGATAAAAACAGCATGGTATTGGCACGAAGACAGACCCAAGGACCAATAGAACAGGCTAGAAGATACAGAAACAACTCCAACTCAAATACCTCATCTTTGACAAAGGAGCCAAACACCCTCACTGGAAGAAAGATAGCCTCTTTAATAAATGGTGCTGGAAAAATTGGCCTGCCACATGCCAAAAACTAAAACTAGATACATGTCTCTCACCATGTACTAAGCTAAAATCAAAGTGGATCAAAGATCTGAACATTAAAACAGAAACACTAAATCTACTGGAGAATAAAATAGGAAGAACTCTCGAAGACATAGGGGTTGGAAAAAAATTTATGAACAGAACCCAGACTGCACGGGAAACAATACAAAGAATCAATGCTTGGGACCACAACCTAGTAAAAGGCTTTTGCACAGCAAAAGAAATTACTAATAGAGTGGGGCGGAAAACCACAGACTGGGAAAAAAATTTTGCCAGCTGTCCCTCAGACAAAGGTCTAACATCCAGAATATATAAAGAACTCAAAAAAATCAAACCCCCGAAATTTAAAGACCTTATCCAAAAATGGGGATCTGAAATGAATAAACATTTCTCAGATGAAGAAATAAAAAGAGCAAATAAATATATGAAAAAATGTTCAACATCATTGGTCATTCGAGAGATGCAGATCAAAACAACACTAAGATACCATCTCACTCCAGAAAGAACAGCTATTATCAAGAAATCAACCAATAACACGTGCTGGTGGGGCTGTGGGGAAAAAGGAACCCTCCTCCACTGTTAGTGGGAATGTAGACTGGTCCAACCACTGTGGAAATCGGTGTGGAGATTGCTCAGAAAACTACAACTAGAGGTTCCATTTGACCCAGCTATCCCTCTGTTTGGTATCTTCCCAGAAGAATTAAAATTATCATACCACAGCGATATATGCACAACCATGTTCATAGCAACACAATTTGTAATAGCTAAGTCTTGGAAACAACCTAAATGCCCAACAACTAATGAAAGGCTAAACAAGATGTGGTTTTTCTACACAATGGAGTACTACTCTGCCACAAAAAAGGGCAAATTAGAGTCATTTGTATGTAAATGGATATTCCTTGAGAACATACTGTTAAGTGAAATAAATCAGACACTCATGAGTACACATTGAATTGTTTCTCTGATATGAGAAACCGTAAGTGTAAATAAGGACAAAGGGGTATAATAGATATTATGTAAGGGGAAAAAAAAAGATAGTATTCAAAAGAGAGGAGAACTAGATAGGGAAAAGGGGGAAAAGAAGGAAGGTTAAAAGAAAAATAAGATGAAAGGGAAAAAAATGGAAAAATGTAAATAAACCTGTTGCAAATAGGGAAGGGTGGGGGAATGGAAGGAAGGGGAGGGGAAGAGGAGGGATAACCAAGATATATCATGTACAGGTACAAAATAACCATGTTGATTATGATCATTATGTATACAATGTACCAATACATGTTCTTGATAAAAATTTAAAAAAAATAAAAATAATAAAAATAAAAGAAACAAACAAAAAAAAAGACAGCACAAGACAAAGATTATATGATTCCACCTACAGAAGGCACCTATAGTAGCCAAATTCATACAGACAGAAAGTAGAATGGTGCCTGCTATGGGCTGGGGGCAGGAGGAATAAGGAGCTAGCATTTCACGGGTGTACAAAGTCCCAGTTTTGCAAAGATAAGAGTTCTGTTAATGGATGGTGGTAAGGGGTGCACACCAATGTGAATATACTTAACACTGAAGAACTGTCCTCTTAAAAATGGTTAATTTGGCAGATATTATGCTATGTGTGTGTATTTTATCATAATTAATAAAAACTGAAAAAGAGTGGCAAAGTCCCATCTCTCCGTTTGTTATCCAAGCGGTGGCTGTGCTGGGGGAGCCAGTACAACCCTATAAAGGACCGGGGACCCTCAGGACCCACTGAGGGTAACTTCTGTCTCTTGGTATGACTACTCTGGCTGCATCCTTGAGCTTCTCCAATGCTCTGACACACTGATTTTTCAAAGAATAGCAATAATTCATCAACTCGCTGGGGGTGGTGTACATTCTAATCTGATTAATATCTGGTAAATGAAGTGCTTTTCAGGGAAATGACAGGTATGACCTCCCAACAGTCTTTGACTTCACAAATTCAAGGATTTTCTCAATTGTCCTTCGTGTTCTATATTCCAGAAATCATAACAAGACAGACAATGAAAGGAGGAGAAGAAAAGAATAAGAAGGCCTTCAAAAGAAGGTTAAGGGAAGGGGAAAATGCACTGCTGGTTACTAGGAAATAAGTACAGGACTGCACATAATTGGCTGCCTTTGGAACACAGTTTCAAGGAATACATAGCCCATGACCATGACAGAGAGTGTGTGCTAAGAATTTGGGGGCTGCTCTTCCCTTGTTTTCTTAGTATCTTCTACTAAACAGCAGGAGATTGAATTCTGAATGGTTTTCTGGGAAGTTGTTCAGTGGATTTGTCCTCAACCACCTTGTATCCTCCTCCTTATTCTAGTTAAATATGCTTGAAAAGCTAGCAGCCCACCTCTCCGCACAGTGCCTGGGCCTCCCAAACCTCCTCCCTCTCTTCCCACCATGTCACACACGTGCACCCACACCCATTCACCTCATTTATTAATGATAGAAATGAATAGTGAAATGGGCCCTGCAGCACTTGCCGGGGGCCCAAGCACATAGTCCACCCACCCAGGCTCAAGTCCCCCTTCAGCTCCTCACCTTGCCCTCCATCTTGGCCAGACTCGTGTGTCATAGTGTCATGTGGCACGAGCTAAATGCTGTAGCATGGATGTCCTCACTTTGACAACCTGAGGGCTGGGCATGAGGAAGCCCCTCTACAGGTGGAGAAGTGCAGAGAGAGGGTGATGCTTTGCCCAGAGTCACACAGCTACTCAGGGGCAGGGCAGGGATTCAGACCCCAAGTTCCCAACATTCAGTCCCTAGCTCACTCACTCAGAATGCTGCTAGGTTTTGCAAGATGAGGCAGAAGTAAGGCCAGGGTCCATGTCATTCTAATAGAGACTTGAAAAGAAAAAGAAAAGAAGAAAAGAAAAGGCAAAACTCGGCGGGCCCAAACTCCGAGGGATCCCTTGATCCTCGCTGACCTGGCAAGTTCAAAGTCAGTCCTGTTGCCTGTATCTCATGCTCCTGCTGGAATTCCAAGAAAAGAGCAGGCGCTGAAGGTCAGACTGCGCAGTGAATGCCTACTTATTCCACAGGTAAGAAACAAAAGTTAAGCCCTATTGTGCAAACGAGGTGCTCAAGTGATTCAATCTCTTGTCTTGGGTCTGCTTATTAAATTATTGCTCTAAGTAAATCCAAAAAGAGACAACTGTCCTTTCAGATTGACAGGCGAGCTAAGAAATGAACATGTACCCTGGGATGTTTGGCTTCGTGGGCAGAGGGAACACTTCTTTGGCTAGAGAGATTAAGACATCCCTCTTCTTCCTTTTAATATTCAATTTCTGCTAATTTAGGGCCCTGTGATTTCTTGGGTTTCAAAATGAGTTACCCGTTACTTGGGGCCTGAGGTAAAACAAATTCTCTGCCAACTGAGGATGGGAGCGGATGGATGGGGGCGCACACTCATTTCATATAACTTCCTTGTCTGGGCTTAAATGTGGAGGAGGTGTGAGCTCTGGGTGCTGCATTTGAGAAAAACATTAATGCCACATTCAAATACAGTCATGGTGAGCTGTGTCTTGTGACTTCATGCTCTTTTTACTCCTGTATTTTACCCTCTTTTTAAGTGAAGATTTTACTACTAGAACAGTGGTGGCAGAGATGAGGGATTAGCACCAGCACTTTGTTGCTAAGAGTCACCTGTGTCTGTCTGCTATAACTAAGCTGTCACCTACCTCCTAGATCCAGAGATGATACAAAAAACTTGAGAAAAAACAATGGGGAAGAGAAAATAAGCTACATATCCGCCTTGACCCAGGAAGAGAGACAGAAGACAGCTCTGAGAGAGGTGGGGAGTACCTGGAATACAGTGTAGCCTTTTGGGGGTGGGGAACTCTGCTGTTTCTGCTGGCCCAGTGCCATGCCCCTTGCCTAGGACATCAGCCCTTCAGACTGTAGGGTAGACACATAACCCAGGCCTGGCCCACTGGGCCACCGGCTATGTGAATGAGGGAATGTGCCTGACACCCTCTCAAGCCACAGGAATTAACAGCTGCAGGGCTTTGTCCAAAGCCAGACTAGAATGAAGTACAGTATACCCACCATCTGCACCTTCAAATATGAGACTAACTAAGATCACATATATAATTCAGAAAGCTCCAGAATACAAGTGGTATTGCCCAACAGGGCAGGTCTGTGAAAGCTGTATTTATTTACGGTGAGCTGAGTGGGAAGAGGATAGGCCCATCATATTTTGAAATGATTAATGTGTTCAAGAGATTAGGAAGGCACCAAAATGGCTGAGGGTCACCGAGAGCCACACTTGGCAAAGCTCTGAAGTCAACTGCTCAAGCAAACCCTCTGGAGAAATTCCTGGGCCCTGCTTCTGGAAGCTGGTGAAAGGTCCTCCCTGTGCCCCTGAACAGGACAGCAGGCCTCAGCACCAGGGGACACCTCCAACTCCAGGAGTCTGGGCAGCAACAGCAACCTTGCTGAGTTGGCTTGTGGCCTCCATGTGCCAGAACTGGACTGCCTGGCTGACTAATTGATTATGCTTTTGGGGACTGAGCCTGCCCTGTCCACACCACTGTTAGTCACAGCTGAGGCCTGGCTAGAGTCCTTAAAAAGACTGGAACAAAAGCAGGATTATCTTTCCAAGACAAAATTGATAAGAACACAGTGTACAAAATGAGATGAAGACGTCCCTTTTTCCTCCAGTGTGGCTATACAATGGCTAAAACTAGGGTGTAAATAGATGACTTCCTTCCAAGGTAACACAAAAACAAAAATGACCTAAATAAATATACATGACTTACCTTGTATCTGTCTGTCCCTCAATCTCCCCACCAAAGTGATATTTGTTGGCAAAAGCTTCCTAGGCCAAAAAAGAATTCCTAAACCAAAATGCTTACTGTGCACTTTGAACAGAAATAAAAAGGGGGCTAGAGATCTCAGCCTTAAAAACAGGCCTAAGTGGCACCAGGGTGATATTTTGATTACACTTACTGACATGTAATTGTGGCATTCATGGACAACTACAAAGAAAATCATGAGACGTAGGAAACTGCATCACTGCTCCAGGGAGTGGCTCTGTTGCAGCTCCAGATGTCCTGGACTAGGAGCTTACACAGTCTTAGTTGACGGGACTGGGGAGAGCTGGCTTCAAAGTGGCTACTGCTGGCCCAGGGCCCAGGGGGCTGGATGGCATAATGTACCCTGTGCCCGCCACAGGCCACAGCCGGGCTGCTGAGGAGTGGCTACATTCATCCTAGGAGGTGTGGCTATACCTTCCCTCCAGGAAGCAGAGCCCCACTGCCACCAAGCAGAGTCTCTGTCATTACTTCTCTCCACCTCCCCAGTATCTGGGGCTGCAGCCAGAGGCCCCATCTGCAGTGGATCAGAGCCTGGTCCATGACACAAGCAACTGGCTGACTCAAGTGTGCCTTAATCCCAGAGCAAATGCTCTCCAGTTCAAGAAGGTTTAGCATCTATACAAGAAGGGAGTGAAGAAAGCAAGGCGAATCATTCCTGGCCCGGGCAAAGGAGGAAGGAAGGGGTCTTCTTACTAAACATATTATGCACCACACACAAGTGTACCTCACTCCAAACAAATGGGACTTCTCAAAGCTCTCCAAGGAAGAATCTGGGGGATTACATTTGATTATGTGTCTCCTGAAACCCATAATCTGTTAAAAGCACATAATTTTATTAACCATCGGTCCCTCTTTCTTTCTACAGTGCACTGGACTCAAAGCATAATCCCAAGTTATTGGGAATAAGAATGACAACAATAATGAGGAAGACCATGGTAATAATAATGGTGATAGTACTAAGAGCAACAAATACTTTTCGGCATTTACCATGGTCCAGGTACTGTTCTGAGCAGGCTAGATGCATTATGTCTCTTGACTCTCTTAATGCTACAAGTGTGTGCTACTTGTGAAGCCTTGCTCCAGCGCATGCATCCAACGAGGGTGGGACCTGTCCCCAGTCTGTAGTGACAGCCCACAGCTGCCTCTGAATGGCCGGACTGTCCAGAATGAGGTACACTGGTGGGCATCAGGAATGAACAGAAGTTGGACAGAGGACAGGACGGAAGCCTTGCTAGCTGGAGAGGGTTCCAGTTCCAGTACACTCACCTTCACTCTCCCCACTCGTCTTCATGCCTTTTGAACCACCCTCTGTACCTTTAGCCTTCTCGGCATCTTCCTGGGCATCCTCAGCAGGCCCTTTCTCCTCATCTTCTTCCTCCCCAACGTTTTTGTAGTTGGGTCTCTTTTGCACCCGCCTCTTGCCCTTGTGCTTATTCATCTCAAGGGACCGCTCAAGCGTCTCTGTGGGTTTAATGAAGCACCGAATGCTGGGCTTGGCCTAGGAAAAGTCCAAGAGAGGCAACAGATGAATTGGAATGCTAGAATCTCACTAGATGCTAGCAAGCTGCCTGACAATTTTTGCCAAGGAAATTCATCTTCAAAACAACAAATGCTAGTTTAGAGTTAAGACCATTACGAACATCATTATCATAAAATAACCAAAACAGTAATACCAGCTACCATTTACTGCTTCTAAGTCAGAAATACTGTATTTTACTGTATCCAAATGGTCACTCCCCAAACATCAGTTGTTTACATAGGAAAAATGCTTCTAGATGATGCTTTTACATAATTGTGCCACCTACTCTTCTATGGGCTTTAAATATTATCTCATTTAAACTCTACAGCAACCCCAGAAAATAGTACTGTTCTTGTGCTCAATTTTTAAACAAAGAAGCCAAAGCCCAGAGGTATTAAATGATCTGTCTGATGTTGCACAGCCAGGAGGTGGCAGAGCTGGGACTCAAACACACACATCATCTGTACAATCTGTATCTCAGCTGTAGTACACTGATACTATTACTAACTCTTAAATTCATTTTAAAAGAAACTACAACCAAGATGTATCATGCACAGGTACAAAATAACCATGTTGATTATGAACATTATGTATACAATGTACCAATACATGTTCTTGGTAAAAATAATTAAAAAATTTAAAAAAATAAATAAACAAAAGAAACTACATATCACCCAGGAAAAGGAACACCAGTGTGTGCCTTGCTATTATAAAAATAAATAACAGAAAAGGCAAGGTGTTCTGGATACGGCCACATGCTGGGTGTTATGGCTTAGATCTAAAATGTCCTCACAAATTCTCATATATTCAGAAGTGGGGCTTTTGAAAGATGGCTGCATTGTGGGGACACACTATACTTGGTGGATTAACTCACTGATGAGTTCATTACTGAATGTGCTATTAGAAGGTGGGCCTAGTTAGAGGTGGGTCACTAGGGGCATGACCTAGAAGGGTATTCTTGTCCCTGGCTCTTCCCTTCTCTCTCTGCTTCCTGGCTGCAATGGAGTGAGTAGCTGTCCTCCTCCAGACTCTTCCACAGTGAAACCATGAGCCAAAATAAACCTTCCTTCCTTTAAGTTACAAGTGTTGGGTATTTTGTTCCAGTGATGGGAAAGTAACATATACACTGGGTCTCCTCAGAAGGTGAGCCTGGTGCATCAGGGATAGGCCAAAGATCAGCTCATTTCACACAAGAAAGTTTCTCCCTGGAAAAGGCAGAGGCCTCAAAGAGAAAGGCAAAAGGCCTCTGAGACCTATGGTTCACATCCCATATTCCTGGATCTCACTCTTTCTAGCAACCCTGATAAACAGGAATTATCAGTCTATTTCAGAGTCAAGAAAATAAAGGCCCAGAAGAGGTGAGGGACTTGCGGAATGTCACTGAGTTACTGAGCTGCAGAGCAAGAATGTGAACCCCAAAGAGCAAGCTCTTCCTAAAATAACACTGTTTCACCAGGCGCTTAGACTAAGTTCCATATTTAGCAAGTCTACAGAAGCTGCCAGGTATGGTGGCACATGCCTACAAGTCCCAGCTCTTCAGGGGGCTGAGGCACAAGAATTACTTGAGTCCAGACATTTGAGACTAGCCTGGGCAATACAGTGAGACCTACCTCAAAAAAAAAAAAAAGAAAAAAGGATATACATGCAAATGGATCATGCCTACAAAGGGACAGGGACAAAAGGAAATTGATTTGTTGGGGGCAGGATTTTGATTGAAACGTTTGTCTCTTTCCAGACTTCGGATAATGTTCAGACATCATTCTGTCATTTTAAAGTTTTAGAATAAACTTTTCCATTATCTTGATATGGATTATCTATCTCATGAGTCTACCCTAAAGAGCCACCATTTGTATGCTGGGGCCCACTGTACCTTGCCAATAAGTGGTATGTGCTCAAGGAACCCATTAATTTCAATAATGCTCAAAACAAAACCCAATTGAGAGCTAAATTAGCATCCAAATCCAAACATTCATTTTTATTTACCCATTTTGGATTATTCAACCACAACAATGACAGATAAATTGAGACATGATGCTTTTGTGCAGGAAACCCAGACAGTTATTAAAGATGCCAACAACTCAGAGCTCGAGGATGAGAGCATTCTGAGCATACACTGCTTGACAGACAGCATTCATCAGAGCCCTCACAGCATACATCAGGATGCTGTATGACTGAATGCAGGCAGCAAGTCAGGACCCCACGATGCAGTGACTCACTTCCTCCCATCACTGTCCATCCCCGTGAATTAAGGCACGCCACACAGTGATCAAAGCTCTCGGACACAGAAAACCATGACCAAACATAGCAAAGAAGCTGTGGGCAGAAATCCACACAAGTGGGTGCAGAAAGCCTTCCCTGAGCTCTTCATGGACTCAGATGTTCAGAGCACCTGGTAGAGTAGAGGGAAGTAAAACAAAAGGCTTGGGGCTTGGGTCATCAAAGAACAGCTGCCTCATCAGGCTCTGTCTCAAAGATGGGCCACGTCATGCTGGCTGTCTCCAAATGCAATCATGGAATCTGGGCATGGTGGCATGTATCTACAGTCCCAGCATAAGGGAAGCTGAGGCTGGAAGATCACTCGAGGCAGGAATTCCCAATCAGCCTAGGCAATATAGAGACAGCCCTGACCCCATGGAAGAAAGGAAAGAAGGAAGGAAGGAAGGAAGGAAGGAAGGAAGGAAGGAAGGAAGGAAGAAAGAAAGAATTGTGTTCTTTCAGGGCTGGAGTGTACTTTAGTGGTACAGCACTTTCCTAGCATAAACAAGGCCCTCGGTTTGATCCCCAGCAAAGAGAGAAGAGGAGAGAAGAGAAGAGGAGAAGAGAGGGGAAGGCAAGGGAGGGAGGGGGAAAGGAAAAAGAAAAAACAAAAGAAGAAAAAGAGGGAAGATGGAGGAGAGAAATCAAGAAAGATAGAGTTCCTTCAGAGCATGATGAAAGAGCAAGCATCCAACATATGATAGATATCTTCCTGTCCTGCCTGCATCCAAAAAAAAAAAAATCAACTATAAGAATGAATTTGAGTCAGATGTGGTGGTACATGCCTGTAACCCCAGGACTCAGGAGGTTGAGGCAGGAGGAACACTCTGAGTTTGAGGCTAACCTGGGGTACATAGCGAGTTCCTGGTCTACATAGCAAGACCCTGTCTCAAAAGAACAAACAAGGCCAGGTGTGATGGAGCATGCCTGTAATGCCAGCACTTGGGAGGCTGAGGCAGAAGGATTGCCAGGAGTTCGAGGTCAGCCTGAACTACACAGTGAGACTCCATCTCAAAACAAACAAACAAACAAAAGAATAAATTTAAGAACTTTCTAAAGTGATCTGCTTTTCTTGATCACCAGGTGTCTGGGTAGAAGAGGGAAGGCATGCTTAGTGGGTAAATTTCAGCCTTTAAAATCTAACCAATCCAGTAAACAACTGGAAATAATCTAAAGGCCCATTGATCAAGGAGTGGTTAGGTATTCTGATCTGTCTATCCACAATGTGGAAATCCATATAGATGTTTAAAAGACTGAGGTCACTTTATTCCTAGGTGGAGTCATACACAAACAGCACCCAGAGGAAAAAGCAAAAGTAGTGCATGCAGCAGGCTCTCTCTTAGAAAAGGCTCCCAAAGGCTACGTGTGATGGTGTGAATAACATTTCCTAGCAAGTGGCACAAGAACACATTAGCAGTTCATCTTTGGGGAAAGAAAGAAGACAGGAGGCATGGTGTACAATGGACAGCACACTGACTTTTTTTCCACTTGATTTCTAATCATGTACACACATGAACTTTTTTTTTTTTTTTTTTTGGAGCTGGGGGTTGAACTCAGGGCCTTATGCTTGCAAGGCAAGCACTCTAACCGCTGAGCTAAATCCCCAGCCCTACACACATTAACTTTTAAAAAGCTCAACAAGGGTAAGTTGGACATTGGGCTCATGGACAGTTTTATCTACTTTTTATTCTCTTTTATATTTAGAAAATAGATTTTCCCTTAACACCAGCTTCATCAAAATACCAGTTATCATTGAGAAGGTTGGAAATATGGGTAGAGATCGGCACCACTCCTTTGACTCCTACAAAAATCCTCCACTATACTGTAATGGGCTCTTCCATTACACTGCACCATCCAGGATGTTTTAGAAGAGGGTCTGCATTCACCTCCTTCCCACAGCACTTGGCCACGCCCAGAGCAGAACAAGGGCTCACCAGGGTGCTGCTAGAGTTCAAGGCTGCAGAGGTGAGTGCTTGTGCTATTTTGTATTTAAAGGGAAAGTGAGAACAATGGATAAAGGAAAAGAAAATGAAGAGGAGAGGAATGAGAAACAAGCACTCCCAGGAGATGAATCAATGAAAGAGCAAGCACAGTGAAACTAACCAAAAGAAGTGGAGAAGCCCACTCTGTGGTTAAAACTCAGAAGACCTTTGGGTTTATTGTTGAGAAAAGAAAGTACACAATGCATGCCCCCGAGGAGAGGAATCTGCAAACAAGGTCTCCATCTCCCAAACACCAGAGGTTTAGTTTTCACCAGCGGCTCATCTCCCAGGGGCCCAAGTGGGGCTGCAGGAGGATATGGAGGAATGGAGTCTCCTTGCTGACTCTACTGGTTCTGTTAGGTACCTGTCTAGGAAACACGGGGGGCTGGAGCTCCGTGGCTGGAGTTGGGCTGGCTTCTGGGGTCAGGGCCAGCTCAAAGTTGCAACAGAGTTTCAACGGTGGCCCAAAGACCTAACTGCTCCCTGAAGCATGTGCACCTCCCTGCTGGTTCATGGTGCCCTCCCCAGCCTTGCACTCCTCCAACCTAAGCTTTGGTCCTTGCTCTGGGGAAGGAGAATCTTCAGGGTTCAGCAATGACTGAGCCCTCTCAAGGAATGGGGTATCTGAGAGCAGGCTCTGCAAGGGTTAACAACAGGGGTCAGGAGGGAGGAGGACAACAAGCAAAGGCTGGGTGCCTGGGTGGAGGAGGCTAAGTAGCACCAATGACAAGACAAGGTTACACAGAATTTCCTCACAAGGCCTGGGTGTGTCATCTTGGAAAGACCCAGGCACAGGCTGCATGTGAAAAAGCAAGCTACAATCAATCGACCAGTCAATCAATGATTTGGTTTAAGGGTCAAACCATGGACACATATGTACATCAAGCCTTCCAGGGCTGATAAGACAGGTACATGAAAATACATATAGAAAGGTCTGGACAGATACATAAACTGAAAACAAAGGTTCCCTCTGAGGAAGCCACTGAGGTTTGGGGAACTTTCACTTTCTACACTGTCTGCATCAATATTAGACAGTTGTTCTGCCCCAAGAAAGTACTACCAGTACCATTTAAATATAAGCACACCCTTAAAGAATGTATTTAATGCCCTTGTACATTTAAAATGGTTAAGATGCCAACTTCGATATCATGCTTATTTCAATACACGTTTTGGTTTTAAAAACCAAAAAGTCACCTTTAAAAGTCAGAATGGTGGTTACTCAGCAGGGTGGGGCACTATAGACTGAGGAGCAGCTATATGGGATGCTAGAAATGTTGTCCATCTTGACCTGAATTACACACAAGTATAATTATATGTACACATTCATTCAGCAGTATACCTCAGGTTACTATACTTTTATGTAGTTTACTGCATATATGTTAGCCCTCAATTTAAAAAAAAGGCGGGGTACCTAGAGTAGTAGTCCTCAGTCTTTTTGACATCAGGAACTGGTCTTGTGGAAGACAAATTTTCCACAAATGGAGTGGGAGTGGGGGGTGTTCTGGGATAATTTGAGTGCATTACATTATTGTGCAGTTTACTGGTATTATTATTACACTGTAATATATATGAATATGAAATAATTATACAACTTCCCATAATGCGGAATCAGTAGGAGCCATGAGCTTGCCTTCCTGCAGCTAAAGGGTTCTCACTGAAGTGAGGTTGCCATAATGTCCTAAGCACAAGCTGGGAGAGGCTAAACAACAGGGGGGCTAGGTTTTCTAGAGGCAAGTGGAGGGCTGACTGACTCCTTCCCTGAGCAGCAGGTGGTAGGGTCAGCACAGGAAGCCACGGCCACACCTTGGGGGCTCACGGTGGCCTCAGGATGGGTGAGTACTGGCCCATATAGCCACACAGTCACACAGACACTGGGAGAGACAAGGCTCATGCAGCAGAGACAGGGTTTGGGGGAAGGAGTGGGACTGGGCTGGAACTGGGACAGGGGTGGGCGTTGGAGGGCTTCATGGAGGAGGAGGTAACTAGGCTGAGTCTTAAATATCAACAGGAGTTCAGCAGGACAGTGAGGAAGAAGAACAGAAGAAGAAGGACCATCTCAGAGCCCCTGTAGGTGCCTGCCTGTTAGGTGAGCCCAGAAGTAGCTGTTAACGCTTCAGGCCTGCTAAGCCTGGATCACCCCGAGCTGGTGTGTTGGTGACAGCAGTGGTGAACTCAGGCACAATATGCCAGGCCAGTTTCCTGAGAAGCAGCAGATGCACAGCCATCTGGACTTCCTAGGAAGTCTGGTAGTGGCACTGAGTCAGCTGTGTGGCCTTTCCAGCCAGCTACTGAAACACATCACTCATAGAGGTGTCTCTGACGTTCACACCTCAGAAGACAGAGTGACCCTGCCTCAGACCAGGAAGGTGCAAGCCTCTAAGTGGGCTTCTGGCACCTGCTCAGGGGTGCAGCTGGGCAGAGGGAAAGTGATGGCTCAAAGTGACGAGAAAGGGGATGTGAAAGAACTAGGCAGGCTTCCCTGGGAAGAATCTTGGTTGAGAACAGAAGGAGGGAGAGACACTAGTGGCCAGAAAGGGCAGAAAAGGGAAGGGAAGTAACATGGCCCTGGGTTTCATCTGGATGTGCAGGAGCTATGGCAGTAACCAGCTAACAGAGCCTGTCCAGGCTCCCCCAGGCCAAACCCACCTGCCTTCTGAGGAACCAACTGGAATGCTTTTGCTTAAATGGCTCTGCTAAAGGATTAGAGAAATAGGAAAAGATTTTTCTCTAAGGAAATAGGCAGGTCATGAGGACTAATAAAAACATGCAAACGTCAGGGCAGAGCTGGGTCCAACTCTCAGACCCACTTATGAGCCAACGGACCCTGACCAGATGAGCTCCAGTTTCCTCTTCTGTGAAACAGAGACAACAGTGGCTCTATAGCAGGTCACCACAGGCTAAAATGGGATCCTGCCTACAAAAGCCCCTGGCTTGACACAGAAATACAAATTCTTATGTTCTCACTCATCTGTGGAAATGAGATATATCAACCTCTTAGAAGAAGAGAATGGAATGGCGATCACTAGAGACTACAAGATGAGAGCGGAATGGTGGGAAGAGGGGTACAAGGAGAAGTCAGATAATGGTTCCCAAGATATGGTCAGACAGGAGGAACTGGTTTTGATCCTCTGTAGCACAGCACAGCCACTACAGTCTATAATAATTATAACATATTTCAGATATAACTAGATGAGTCTAAAGATTCCAACACATAAAAACAGGTGATGGCTAATCCTGATTATCGCCCTGCTTGGACCGAGAAACATCTAAGAAAGCAGGACAGCACATTCCTGTGAGTGTGTGGTGTTCCAAGACAATCAGATGTGAGAGCTCCAACTTCACCAGTCAGATCCATCCATTCACGAGACGGTAATGTGATGGAGACTTAGGAGGTAGAGGCTGGTTGAAGGCAGTGATGGGGGCATGATCTTGGGGACTATGCAGTGGTCCTTGGTTCACAAACTTAATTCTTTCCACAATTCTGGTCGCAAACCAAATTGGATGAGAACCAAATCAAATTCAAAGGTTCAGTGTTGACCTTACGGGGAAATGTGATTCAGGCTCGAACTTGCAATCCTCCTGCCTCAGCCTCCCAAGTAGCTAAGATTACAGGTATGTAACACCACACCCAGCATATTTTGTTATATTTTGTTCTCTAAGAAAAGATAATGAGGCCCCCAATGCAAGCAAGCAGAGCAGAAATCAATCAAATTGAAACTAAAAAAAAGCAAAGAATCAGTGAATTGAAGAGTTTGTTCTTCAAAAGAATAAACAAAATACACAAAATGGCTTAACCAAAAAAGGAGAAAAAAGACCCAAATCAATGCAAAGAAACAAGGTGAAATCAAAACAGATAATGCCAAAACCAAGAAAATTATTAACAACTATTTCACAAAGCTGTATGCCAATAAAATGGAGAATTCAGAAGAAACGGATAGAATCCTAGATACACATGAATCACCAAACTGAACCAAGATTTTAAAACCTTGAGTAACCCAATAACAGGCAATGAAATTGAAGTGGTAATTAAAAACCTACCAACTAAGAAAAGTCCAGTCTTGATGGACTCACTACTGAATTCTACAAAGACTTCAGGGAGGCTCTAACACCAATACTCCTCAAGCTCTTCAATGAAATTGAAAGAGAATGAGTACTCCCAAAGTCAACCCTGGAAGCTAGCATGACCCTGATTCTAAAACCAGACAAGAACCTAATCAAAAAATAATTATAAATAAATCTCTTTAATGAATATAGATGCAAAAATCTTCAACAAAAGATACTGGTAAATAGAACGCAACAAATCACCAAAAAGATCATATATCATGAACAAATAGGCTTCATCCCAGATATGCAAGAATGGTTCAACATATGCAAATCAATAAATGTAACACATCATATAAATAGAAGCAAGGACAAAAATCACATGATCATCTCAATAGATTCAGGAAAAGCCTTTGACAAAATCCAATATCCTTTCATGATTAAAAACACTGAAGACAACAAGTATAGAAGGTTCTTATCTCAGTCAGATGCAAAACGTTTATGACAAACCTACTGTTAATATCATACTAAATGGGAAAAAACTGAAAGCTTTCCCTCTAAAATTAGAATAAGACAAGGATGTCCACTATCACTACTCCTGCACTTGAAACACTAGCAAGTGCAATTAGGCAAGAAAAAGAAATAAAAGGGATATGTATAGGAAAGGAAGAAGTCAAGTTACCATTATTTGGAAGTGACATGACCTACTAGACTCCAAAAAACAAGACCCTCAAAAGTTTATCAAAACACTCCTAGAATTAATAACCAAATTCAGCAATGTAGCAGGATATAAAATCAACACACAAAAATCAGTAGTGTTCCCATACACCAATAATGAACCCACTGAGAAAGAAATTAGGAAAAAATATCATTCACAATAGCACCAAGAAAAATTAAATCTATAGGAACTAACCTAAGGAAGAGAAAGACCTCTACAATGAAAACTACAGTATTCTGAAAAAAGGAAATCAAAGATGAAATGGAAAGATATCCCCTGTTCCTGGACAGGCAGAACCAATATAGTCAAAATGGCCATTGATATACAGATTTAATGCAATCCCAATCAAAATACCAGCATTCTTCACAGAACCAAACAAAGCAATTCTAAAATTCTAAGATCTGAAGAGACTCAGAATAATAAAAGCATTTCTGGGTAACAAGAGCAAAGCGGGAGGTATCACAATGCCAGATTTGAAGTTAGATTACAAAGCTTCAGTGATTTAAAAAAAAAGAAGAAGAAAAAGAAAAGCATGACACAGGCACAAAAACAGACATGAGGACCAGTGGAACAGAATAAAGGATGCAGAAATAACTCAAGCACATTCAACTACTTGATCTTTGACAGAAGGGTTAAAAAGCATACTCTGGAGGAAAGGCAGCCTCTTTAACAAATGGTGCTAGAAAAACTGGCCATCCACATGCAGAAGATTGGATCTAGACCTGTATTTCTCACCATATATTACACTAAAATCAAAATGGATCAAAGAACTAAATGTTAAAACAGAAACACTTAACCTGCTGAAAGATAAAATAGGTCAAACTCTTGCAGTCATAGAAATAAGCAAGGAGATTCTCAACAGAGCCCTGGTCACACAGGAAATAGTACTAATAATCAATGAACGGGATTATACATATCAAATTAAAAAGCTTCTGAAAAGCAAAAAAGACAACCAACAGATTGAAAAGACAAACTACAAAATGGGAAAAAAATTTGCCTGATAGTCTTCAGACAAAAGACTAAAATCTAGAACATATAAAAAAATTCAAAAAAATTAGATCCCCCCAAATAAAAGACCCAATCAAAATATGAACAAGTGAAATGAATAGACACTTCACAGAAGAAATACAAAATGGCCAATAAATACATAAAGAAATGTTCAACATTGCTGGCCATTAGAGAAATGCAAATTAAAACAACACTGAGATTCCATCTTACCCCAAAATGAATGGAAATCATCAAGAAATCAAATAATAACAAATGCTGGTGAGGCTGCAGGGAAAAAGAAACCCTTCTACATTGTTGGTGGGAATGTAAACCAGTACAATCACTATGGATATCAGTATGGAGATTCCTCAAAAATCTATAATTAGAAATTCCATTTGACTAGGCTATTCTCGTTCTAGGTATCCTCCTGAAAGACTTAAAGACATTATATTACATTGGTACATGCATACCTATGTTTATAGCAGCTTAATTCATAATAGTTAAATCTTGGAAGCAGCCTGTATGTCTATCAACAGATGAATGGATAAAGAAAAGGTAGGATTTACACGCAGTGGAATACTGTTCTGTCATAAAGGAAGATAAAACTTGAGTCATCTGTAGGAAAATAGATGTAGACACACAAGTTTAAATATCTCATGGCTTCTCTTAGTATGAGAGAAACCCAAATTATAAATGAAGAGCAAAATAAAAGATAAATAATAGGAAGTAGGGAGAGAGAGCAAAATAAAAGGTAAATAATAGGAAGTAGGGTGAAGAAGGGTCAAGAGATGGAGTGGGGGAGATGAGAGGGAAGGGGGACGAAAAAAGGAATTAAGATGTGTTATGTACATGTAGCAACTCCCCACAAGGAATGTAAACATTAGATATTGCAAACATGTACTAATAAAAACAAATTTTAAAAAAAGAAAGGTAATAAACTCTGAGATATTGGTAACTCAGTTAACCAAAACAATCTAGAATGCTAACTCTACTATCTCACACTAAACTGGACATGACTATCATTGTAGATGGGGACAAAAGAACACAGAAGATAGAACGAGATCTATCCTAAATGGGAGACAAACAAGGACATTCACCGTCTATACAATGAAAAGTGTCCCCTCTCTTGATGACCCAGAATGTGTCTTGCACACTGCTCTCTACTCTGTTTCCAGACACCAGCTCATTCCCACCCAAGTCTTTGAAACCCCCCAACTCTGAGCAACATGCTCATATACTATCTGTTCCCCCAGGAGACTGTAAGGCAGGGATGTGAACCTTGTTCATATGAATTCCCTATGGCCTAGGTGCCAGCCTGCAATGTGTGGATACACAGAAAACAATCACGTCCAGGGGTCAAGGGTGAGGCAGCCAGTGAGCCTGTGCTCAGCAGATGGGTGCTACCCTATCAGGGATGGTCCAGCCATAGCTAAAGTGCCACCCAGAACAAAATTATTTGACTGAATAAAGCCCGTTAATGTTATCTTTTTTTTTTCTTTGCTCATGAGCCTATAGAACCTGTCCCTGTACTTATCTGGAGGCTATCCAGAGGGTCTTGAGGTATGAGGTCTCATGCAGCCTAGTGATCACTCTCAGGCAAGCTGGGACCTGCCACCCAACTGCCCTCAGAACTCAAGGCAAACCCACTCAAGGAAAAGCCCACCTGAATCAACTCCTGGATGAGAGCTGCACTGCCCTTGCACATGGAACAGTGACTTGCCACTGCTGCTGCCACCCCAATGCTGTTCAATCTGCTGGAATGCCCTGAAAGGGCAGGTGTCTCCAGGACACAAGGAATGTGGTTCTTTTCTTGCCCACAGGCAGTCCCCCGGCCTGCCATCAAGCAAAGCACCAAAAAAAATCAGGTCTTCTAGTTTGAGGGCTTTGGCACTGACCAAGAGTGGATTTCTGTAGGTTATCAGAGAGACACAAGGTGCTTCTTATGGCTTACGTCTAGACGTCCCCCCCAAAATCCTGGTGTGGTCACAGGTGGGGCTTTTCAGAGGTGGCTGGATCTAGGGTGTGTGATGTTGATATCAAGTATGTGATGCTGGGATTAAGGGTGTGTGATTACTAAATCAGTTCACTGATTGATTTGGCATAGTTCTGGATGTGGACAATGGAAAAGCCCACCCTAGGCAGGTATCCTGGAAAAGATAAAAGGGAGAGGCAGGCTTGCTGCTGCTGCTGCTGCTGCTGCTGCTGCTGCTGCTGCTGCTGCTGCTGTTGCTTGCTGCTTGCAGCCTTCTGCCTAACCTGCTGCCTTCTGCCTAACCTACAGACTGTTTTTCCTCCTTGATGCCCCTCTGCCATGCCACCCTGCCTTGGAGCCAGCTGACTATGGACTGAAACCTCTATAAACTGTGAGCAGAAATAAACCTTCCCTCTTCTAATTCTGGGTGTTGGGTATTTCATCTCAGCAATGAGAAAAGTAACTAAGAGAGTGCTTGATTCCTGCACTAAGACTGGTTACTTCATGACAAACAATGTTCACTGACAGAACCAGGCCCATCCAACACAGGGAACACAAAGTTGAAGAGGGTTTCGTCTTCCTGTGTCATATCCTGAATACTGCCATGGCCCACAAGGCTCCACGTGCCCTCTTCGGCCTCACCCCCTACTCTGCACTTCCTTGGCACACTGCTCCTTGCTGTCCTTCCAATGCACAGGCACATCCCACCTCAGGGCCTTGGCACTCGCTGTTCTTTCTGGCTGAAATGCCCTTCCCTCTAGCTATCTCCATGGTTCCATCCCCACTTCCTTCAAGTCTGTGCTCACACATCACCTAAAGGGCCAACAATGGCCATCCCATTGAGAGTACTGTACACATCTGAGCCTCCTGGCACTACCTGAGTCCCTTCTCTGCTTGGCTACTACTTTCTAGCGCTTTTCATATTTAATACACTATGGTGTTTGGTATTAGTTTTATTCTTTCTCTGTCTCTTCCTATGATGTCAGTGGTTTTTCTTTTTCACTTGTATGCCCCTGTGCCTAGAATGATGCCTGGCACATGGCAGATGCCCAACAGTTACTTATTCAATAGATGAATAAATACTGACCCACCTTCAGGTAATTCAAAATCCGGTTAAAAATTGCAAATGTCCAAAGAGGCCACTATGACAATCAAAATTAGCAAAGCTCTAGCACACAGACACTAGAAGTCATAGATGCCTCATCTGTCTGTCTCCACCCTCCATTTCCTGATTTGAGCTGAAATCTGGAAAAAGTCATCAGTGGCTCAGTGCAGTCCACGGGAGGTCCCACTCCTCAGGGGAATGTGCCACATTTCACACCCTTGAGCCATCTCTAGCCTTGTGGGCACTCTCAGCCTGTTGTGTCAGACTGTGGGGCAGACACAGAAAAACTAGCTAGGGTTTGAGTCGCAGAGTCTTCTCCACTGTTCTCTGCCTCCGTGCCTCCTCACTTTGCCCACTCTGTTTTTCTGTACTGGCTGCTCCGAGATGTAGTAATTCCTAAGGCCCCTGGTCCTTCCCTGGACAGCCAGATCGGGAGCAGGACCCATGACCTTCAGTCTGAGTCACCTGCATCCCTGGCTAAGCATGCTCCTACCTGAGCCTCAATATTCCTATCAGTGGTCCAGCCCACCCTCTTCCCTGAGAGACAGGAAGAGGCACCTGTTGCTAAAACAGCAATGCCTTCCCTTATATGTAGAACACACTGTACACTAGATTTTCTTTGATCCTGTCAAGTCCTCTTACATGGGGCCCAGAGCTGCCATATTCAATACTTCTGCAGGTGATAAAGGCGCCCTTAAGCTGTTATTCTACTGGGATAAGGGACAGACCACAATAGCCATGTAAAAAATGAGAACACACATAGAGATCAAATCCTTTCACGGGAGTGTCTGCAACAGGGCCAATTAAGGTCCAGATTTATAGAGCTCTTCAGTATTCATAACCCTCTCCAAGAAGCCTATTAGCACTTTCAGGAAGAAAAATGTATGTGCCTCAGAATGAGCACCGCTTAGCTGATAAGTCAGGAGTATGGTCAGGGCCACTAAGACTAGGGGGAATTCCACTGCCAGCTAGAAGGGGTGCTATTCTACCCAGTCACTCAGTACCTGGGGCCTCAGCTGCCTTTAGACACAAGCTCAGGATGGAAAGAGCCCTGCATCCCCGACAAGGGGATCCAAGGCAATCACAAAGGCTCTGAATCGGCAAGCACACAACTCAGAGAAGCAAGCCACTCTTTCTTAGCCTCTGGTTCTGCACATCATACTCTGGGGAGTACCCTGCTAAGCAGAGAGTCCAGCTACTCAAAGTGACAGGTATTATGCAGAGAACTTTTTAGGTGTACACTCACTCTTGGATTCCCAGAGAATCATCCAGAACTATCCCAACTGGCACAGGCAAATCCGTTCTGCCATAGAATTATTAGACCTCATTCTGAATTCACAGACAACTACCCTGGGGACACACAGGGGCAGTGAGGAATTTGCACTGCCCAGAGGTTAAACCTGTGGCTAAACTGGAGTGTAGAGAACACACACAGAGACAGGGCTTAGCTCACTGTCACTTAACACGAAACACTAGCTGTCTTCGTTACTGTCATCACTGCTATCACGTCTCCCTCCAGGCTGCTGTATCTGCTCCTGAGGTGCCTCCCGAGGAGGCACAGGGCTTGCTTCCGTGTTCCTCAATCCAGCCACCAGTTTGCCAGCCAGCAGAGGGGTTCCAAGTCAGGGGTATGAGCGCTCTGTGTAGCCTCCGAAACTAAGATCACTGCAAGGATGACGTCTAATATTTATTCACTTGTGTGTGTTCGGCTTTGGAATAAGCACTGTACACAGTATTTAATCCACACCGTAAACCCGTGTTTGTTATTCTCACATGAAGGTGAGGAAACTGACACCCAGAGAGGTGGAATAACTGACCTTGGGACACCCAGGAAGATGAGCACCTCAGATTCCTGGTGCCCCAGCCATCTGGCTCCAGAGTGCTCAGCTGTCTCTCAAGGTAGCATGTGGAACA
Source organism: Hystrix cristata (assembly GCA_004026905.1). Classification (NCBI taxonomy): domain Eukaryota; kingdom Metazoa; phylum Chordata; class Mammalia; order Rodentia; family Hystricidae; genus Hystrix; species Hystrix cristata. Next base: position 7,387 of record PVJO010021620.1, on the reverse strand, counting down.
GCAGCAGAAGCAGTCCACACTGACAGTCCTCCCCTGCCTGGAGAAGGCAGAACATGAGGGGCGGGCTCAGAGGCGATTTCACCGAGAGTCATTATCACAAGGGCTCTTGTGACCCTGGTGCCACTGCACCCACTGCAGCACTTCTTTCTGCACTGAGTGTTCCTAAATACCTCTGGCAAGCCGCACGACAGCAGGCCATTCAGGCATCGTCGAGTCACAGTCTCCTGTTCCCAAGGGAGTGGAAAGCCACACGTCCCTAACCTCTCAGCAAAAGTACACAACAGACATGTGCTGAAGAAAAGGATAAAGGTAAAGGAATGTAAAAATGCACATAGAGGCAATGACATATACATCCTTTATCATTTGTTTGGTTCTTGAGACAGAATCTAGCTATGTAGTCCTGGCTGGCCTCAAACTCAGAATTTTCCTGCCTCAGCCTCTAAAGCATGGGAACTACAGGTCTGTGCCACCATGTCTGGCTACATATACCAAATTTTGAGCTATATTCATTTTGCAAAAATACTGAGATGTTAGCTTCAGAATTAGTGTTTTCTTATTCTGCTTTCCCAGGCAGGAAACACTATCTGTTCTGCATTAGAATTACAGCAAGAATTACCCCTCAGCAGTAACCATATGACTTTTAATGCACAGATGAATTTCAATTAGACATTTATCTAACCATGCCGATGTGTTTTAAATTTAACCCTAAATTACAGTGCTTCTGAATAACTCTGTTCTCCCCTCTGCTTCTCTCTCTTCAATTTTGGTTTGGTTTTGTGAGAGGTCTGCTGGTAAAAATGAAGCAATACCAGTAACTTATCTACAAGTTACGGGAAGGAGAAAGTAGGTTAAAAAAGACCAAGAAACTTAAAACAAGTTTGATCAACCACATCCGAGCCAGGCAGGAAACAATAGGAGACTCTTCTTGCACATAGGAAAGAAAGGTAAATAACACAGGACTATTGTCAACCAAGTCCACTGATAAGATTAACCTCAATTTTGGGCCCTCTCCCTGAATTTCAACTGCAGTCAACAAAATATCTCACACCTGGGAAAGGCAGTACACAGAAGGAGAAAGCTGACACTTTCATTCTGTTCCTTTCATACTAGACCGAGTCTCACTTTCAGTTGAGGCATTCACCATGACCAGTGACTGTGAACAAAACAGACTTTGTGTGTCTCTCATCCCAAGAAGAGGCCCCCAGGCGCAAGGACAGATTTCCTAAGTGCTCCCTTTGAGAAGGTGGCTGTCCTAAGCTGAGAAGTCACCAGCAATCTGCAGTGTGCTCTTGCTCCAACTGTAAACCCAGCACAGCCATGTCAATGTCAATGTCTTCCATGTGATACTACACTAATAAGATGTTGTTATTGGAGGAAAGTAGGGAAGATGTCTCTGTATCACTCCTTATAATTGCATGCAAATCTACAGTTATCTAAGTAAAAAAATTCCAATTAAAAAAACTGCATATTAACAGATGAATGGATAAAGAAATTAATATACACATATAATGCCATATTATTCAGCCTTTTAAAAAAAGGAAATTCTGCCATATGTAACAACACAGATGAACTCCGAAGACATTCTTCAAAGTGCAATAAGCCAGTGACAAAAGGATAAATACTATACAATTCCATTTATATGAGGCATCCAAAGTCATCAAACTAATAGAAGCAGAGGACAATAGTGACTGCAGAGGGTGGTGAGGGGGTACAGGAAGTTGCCTGATGGGTATAAACTTTTGGTTATTCAGGTGGCACTGTGGCACGTGGAGAGTACACTGAACTTCAAGATGAATGAGTTCCAGGGATCTGCTGGACACTATTGGCCTATAGTCAACAATATACTATGCACTAAAAATTTTCTTGAAGGTAGATCTCACATTAAGTGTTCTTACCACAATTTAAAACAACTTTGTAAGCCCCAGAGCCTCAAACACCTGAGTTCATCTGCAACACCACGTTGAGCTACGGCACTGCCACGGGAAGGCATTGTGTGAAGAGGCCTTAGCAGCAATGCCAGGGATGTGCTCCAAGACAGCCAAAGGGACCCGAGACATCTCAAAGCTAGCTTAATGTAAACAGGTGTCAATTAGCAGTGGACTGGGCAGGAACAAGGCAAACTTAATACAAACATATGTCTCATCAGATGAGACAGGCTTTGCAAAACTTCCTGCAGAAATTTGTGCATAATGAAGAGTAGATCTTCTGGCTGTTCAAGTGATTCTAGAAATCAAGATTATTATGTGAAACTTTATAAATGTTTATGTTAGCAACTTATAATATTTTCTTCCAAACACTGAGAAGACCAAACCAAACAGGTCTGAGGGCTGGGTTACAACCTGTTGGGTACTTGGAATATATTTTCTCCCCTCCTCGCCAACAGCTTCCAGAGTAGGGCTTGCTTTCCTTGTTTCCTAAGTGGGGTGAAACAACTTGCTCCAGGTCACCCAGCTAGTGGGGTACTTGGCAGCTCTAACTGAAGGCCCTCTGATTCTGTTGACTTGACATCTGCTACTTGCACATAGCAAAAGCTAACTTAAGAAGCTGCAGAGAAATACCTCTTGCTCCATAAATACCAAGGTAGCTGCACATTTTCCAGACCAGATGACATGACGAGCTAGAGTACTAGGGGTCTTTTCTGTGTAGCACATGTCACTTAAACTTCAGGTAAAACCTTTTTATAAACACTTCTTCCCTTTAGAGTGCTTATACAAGTTGAGATAGGCTATTTATCTGTATACTTACCCATACCTGTTTCTCCTACTGGAATATAAATTCCAATGCAACAGAGACCATTTATGATTTGGTCTATCCCCAGAATGAGCATCGTGGCATAAAGAAGGATTTAATAAACTCTTGTTGAAAGAATTAAGAATGGGAGAGGCCATGAAAAGCACTACTCAATCTGGCTGAACTAATGCCACCACCATGAAGGGTAGAAAGTTTTGGGGGACCTTTTCAGAGGCTCTAATGCTCCCTTGAATAAAAAAATTGCCTGGCTAGACCACTGTATACCAGAAAAATCAGAAAGGGAGGGGCTTCCTATAATTGTACTCTCTGAAGTGATAACCTTTCACCTGTAGGATTACATTCTACCTACGCATCCAGGTAGGCAACACAGGTACTGCCCTGGGGCCAGCCCGGCCCTTTAACCCTCAGCTCCTGCCTGCTGAGCACCTGGCTGCAGAGACAGCCAGCCCTTAGGACACACCCCTTTGTATAAGACGCTCTGTGCTCATCTCAGACATGAATGCCAAGTCCATGTTGCAGCCAATATGGTGACAGACATAATGTGTGCCGCAAGGAGCTTAGAGAGGGTGAGATCTCTGACAAGAGGGAACCAGGTACAAGGGCCTTCCAGGCTGTGGGTACAGTAAGGGCATACATATAGAGACAGAAATAACAGGGCAGGTGAGAGCAAAGTGAGGTGGAGTAATACTAGGGCAACCAAAGCTCAGGACAAGTGGGCAGGATGGTAGGAGAGGCGACAGTAAAGAAACAGAGGAGACAAGCAGAAAAGCCTTGGAATTTAGCCTATACATATAGTTTGCTGATAATCTGAAACCTGAAAGATTTTACATAAAAATGTAGATCTTCAGCTTCTCTGGAAACATGAGAAAATGTGGGAATGCCACATCTGTACTTCTATAGAACAACTGAAGATTGAGGTGGAACAACAGATGCATACAAGGGAGGAAAAGCTCTTCAATCTGCCAACCCCAGCACTCCCCACTGGTCTCTCCCAGGGCCTGCATCACTCATAGGTGGTAACTGGCCAACTTCGGTGGATCTCTGTGCCTTAGGGCAGTCTCTCACCCCTCATCCCTCCCAGTGACAGTGCCTCACAGACATACAATCTGAGGCCCAGAGTGGTACCATTCTCTTCAATAACATATAATCAATCAAACCCATCATTCACATCTGACCCCAGGCTTTCCTGGGTATGCACTTCCAGGCTTTGATTAGGTTTCCTGATCCCCAAACTGGCTTATGCATTGCATCACTGCTGTATAAACAGAATACTGGTTTCTGATTTTATTTTATTTTATTTTATTTTTTTTTTGGTTTCTGATTTTAGAGAATCACAGACTAACAAAACAAGGAAAGGTGTCTTTTCAAGGTTGGAAAACAGTCCCAAAGCTAGTGACTTACAGAACTCCTCTGAACATCCTGTTCAGTCTTAGCGTACATCTCAGACAGATCACCATTCAGAATGACTTCAGCTAACGAGTTCACCAGTGGTGCATGATGTATAATGAGGAAGACCTGGTGGAAAAGCAGAGATGAGACATGCGTTAAAAGGTGCCGTCTTTCAACATCTTCCTTCCCTGATCAGAAACAACCAGGCTGCACCACAAAAAGTCCAAAGAATGGGTCACATCCAGGAGAAATCAGTTACTCTCTTCCAAGGCTGGCCTCTCTTCCAGACTGTTGCCTATTTGGCTGGCTGCTCTTCTTCAGTAGGAAATACATTAAAGTGAGACTGTCCCTCATGGCTGGGTGAAGCCAAATCTAGCTGAAGTGGAGCAACATGGACGGATGTAGCCAAACAAGCACACTCCTTCCTTCCCATAGGCACATTAGTGTGAAATTCCATTATGATAAGATAGAATGCACTGTTCTAATACTATACTTATACCAGAAGAAGGAGATTTCAGGTATTATTATACTCAAGGACTTGGCAAAAGGATAGCCTCACAGAGTTTCAATCACTGGAATGTGCTGTAAGTCCTGAGGTACTTTTAGCACACTGTGACCCTATGACAACATCTGTAGGCGTGGAAACTGGGGAAAAGCCACACAAGCCAGAGGCAGATCTAGTCATGCCAGTATGCAAAACAGTAGGCTCTGGGCCAAGAGGGCCTTGCTACCATACCCTGTTGCCCAATGTTCAGAGGAACAGCTTTGGGAATCAGGGTTTTCAGAACCACTCGGCAAATCTGGTTCAGACATACATGCTATCTTGGTTTAAAAAGTAAAGGCAACAAGGTGTAACACAGTGTGTTGTGTATCTACCATTCGCATACAAAGAGTGTATGTATGCACAGTTGTATTTGTTCATTTATATGTGCACAGAACAAGGCTTCTCAAATGTGGCCCTGTTGAAATTTTATTGACCTTTGGGCCCAATCCTTTGTTGTGGGGGCAGTCCTCTGCACCGTAGGTCAGTTCCACTAGATGCTAGTAGCATCCCCTTCCAATGTCATGACAATTAAAAACATCTCCGGACCATCCCAGATACCACCTGGGGTACAAAACCACCCACAGTTCAGAACCCCTGGCAGTGACCATCTCTGGAAGGAAATACAAAGACTGATCAAAACATATGGTATGTGTTTATATTAAAATTTTTTATTACAGTAAAAGATACATTGCCATTAATCTCCCTCAAAGTATTCCCCCTTGCTTGGAACACATTTATTGCATTGTTCTTGCCACTTTCTGAAGCAGTTCTGGAAGTTCTCTTTCGTGTTTTTATACAATGTGATCAAGAAATACAGTGAATGCTGCTGCCATGTGCCCTCCAACAGAAAATCAGCCTCATAAAATATTATGGTGTGTCCTCATTCACTTTACTCATTGAATCTGGCACTGTGTGACTTCTGTCTCTTCTCCAAAGTCAAAATGGTCATAAAAGGTCAATGTATTGACTCGATTCAAGACATCAAGGCAGCCACAATAGTGCAACTAAAGGCACTCATAAAAGAGGACTTCTAGAACTGCTTCAGAAAGTGGCAAGTACAATGAGATAAGTGTGTACAAAGTGGAAGGGAGTATTTTGAGAGGAATTAATGTCAGTATATCTTTTACTAATAAATTTTTTAAAATATTAAATGTTCACTGTATTTTTCAATCATACCTCACAACAAAATCCTATAATTATGGTTGTGTTTGGGGTAGAAACCAGGAGACTGAACTTGAAAAAAAGAAAACATGATGCTCATTTGGTTGAACTTTTTAACTTAAAAAACATTATTTTTCAAAAAATTGTAAGAAAAAAAATAAAAGCAGAAACAAACACTGGCTATCCCTGGGGAGTGGGACTGGGTAGCCAGGGGATGGGAATAAGAGCAAGATTTTCTCTCTGCATGTCATATTTTATACTGTTTGACTATGAGGAATATATTATTCAAATAAATACAGTACAAAAAACAACATATAGGAAGAATACCTAAATGTGTCGCCAGTCTTTAAAAACAAAAAAGCACACCTGTTCTTAAAATATCAGGGAGTTCTTTACTATCATATATACTATTCAGCATGATCAAATGAGTTGACTCCATGTCCAGGGTGTGGTGGGCAAAGGTTAGCAACAATGATCCTTTTTTTCACCTCATCATGGCTGAATTACTGCCACATTTGATCACAAAACAAAATTCCAATCACTGAGTTCATGCACCCCACAATTATCTATTATATACCTGATATAAATGTGATTCTTTTGTTCAGTCTATACACATTCAGTCTATAAACTAAGGGGCCTTAGTGGAGAGCACCTACCAAGGCCCCCCCAAGGCACCCTCTGAACACAGGCCAACAAATCACGTGTATATATGCTCACGGTGTGCATTTTCCTGGCCAAGTGGGGAGAGGGAGAAGGCAAGTCATTCCAGGGAATGTGGAAGTGTGCATGGCCAGACTTAAGAGCTGGGCATGGCTGCCTGCACGACACTCTCAGTGAGTAAGAGAGCAGTTTGGTTTCAGGGGACAGCATTACCTGTCACACTAAATTAATGTCTTCATTGTAAATTTTCATGGTTTTGTAGCTGTGCTTATAAAATAATTCCTAAGAACACATTTATTTTATAGTGATATAAGTGCTTATTTAAGGACACAGGATTTACACCTGAGTTTAGGCTGCACACACTTAGGCCTCACTATAATTAAGCTAAATGAAAATGGAAGGGCTTGAGATCCCTTATCTTTAAAATAGATCCTTTCAAGCGATCTAACTTTTAGGAACATGAATTACAAGTGATGCTTTTTTGAGATATCAACACAAAAATACAGTGGTACCTCAATTCATGAATTTAATTCTTTCCACGATTCTGGTCGTAAACCAAATTAGACAAGAACCGAATCAGATTCAATGGTTAGGTTCAATGCTGACCTTATGGGGAAATTTGATTTGGTTCTTGCCCAGTTTGGTTTTCAATCAGAATCATGGAAAGAATTAACCTCGTGAACCTGAATGGCTAAAAAAGATGTGGTTTTTCTACACAATGGAGTACTACACCGCCATAAAAAAGGATAAACTAGAGTCATTTGTATATAAATGGATGTTCCTGGAGAACATACTATTAAGTGAAATAAATCAGACACTTATTAGTACACATCGAATTGTTTCTCTGATATGAGAAACCATAAGTGTAAATAAGGACAAAGG
>PVJO010021619.1:0-29668 GCA_004026905.1 Hystrix cristata | reverse complement strand
TAGCTCCATGAGGCTGTTTACAATGTGTACTGGTCAGCTTTCTCATTGCTGGGACCAAAAGCCCATCACCCCAGAATTTAAAGGGGGAAATGGCTTATTTGGCTCATGGTTTCAGAGGATCTAGTCCAAGCTTAGCAGGCTCCATGGTAAAAGGGAAGGGCAGAGCAAAGCTGCTTAGTTCACAGTGACCAGGAAGCACAGAAGGGTAGCAGGGCCCTAGAGGAAGGGGTCAGGAACCAGATACAGATCCCATGGTCATAGGGCTGGAATTTAGCTCAGTGAGTAGAGTGCTTGCCTTGCAAGCACAAGGCCCTGAGTTCAATCCCTGGCACCCAAAACCAAAACAACACCAACAAAAACAGATCCCATGGTCATGATTCTGTGACCCACTCTGTGACATCTAGAAGCTTGCTTTACTAATCTCCTAAGCGGCTCCCAAGCCAATCAATTTAACAACTAAAGTTAACTTTCACATGGTGTGTAAGAAACTAGGGTTCACCCAGTGTGCCCACTTCGTTCCGGACCGTTCTGTTTTACTGCCCTATGGAGGGCCCTAAGACACTTGTGGGCCTTGGATTGTAGCTCAGTGACACATGCCTGTAATCCCAGTATTTTGGGAGGCTGAGGTAGGAGGACATCCTGTCTGAGGAACTCCATAATTTAGTAAGACCATGTATCATAATGAAATAATTTTTTTAAAGAACTAGGAATGTAGGTCAGCACATAGTCCCTAGATTCAGTCCCTAGTACCACAAAAAATAAATGAAAAATAAACTGTAGCTCAGTGCTTGAGCACTTATGTAGTTGGGGTTCAATCTCCAACTCACCACAAAAACCATCCAAAGAGCAACTTTTAGATTCAGGCAGTTATACTTCCATAGATAGAGAAAAGAAGACCAAGGCCAGTGTCAGCTTCCTAGGTCCTTGTCGCACACACTGAGAAGGACCACAGTAGAGCAAGGGCTAGATGGGGGCAATATAAATTGGGTAATACTCTGTTGCTAGGAAGGCAAATCTAGACTGCAGATAAGCAGTTTTTGTTTTAAGTCTGTTTGGGTCAGCACTGGGGATGCTAAGTAAATACTCTACCAAAGCTTATAGTTGTTTTTTGTTTCATTTTTTTTTTGCAGTATTAGAGATTGAATCCAGGGCCTCTGCACTGAGCTACATCCCCAGCCCCCCCCACCTTTTTTTTTTTTTTTAACCACAGGGTCTTGCTATGTAGTTCAGTTCAAACTGGCCTTGAACTATGTATCCAGGCTGGCCTCAAACTCATGGTGGTCCGCCTGCCTCAGCCTCAAGTGCTGGGATTACAGGCATGTGCCACCACACCTGGCTGCTACATGGTTTCTATTCAGCTCTAATCTGAAAGGAGTGGTTCTGAAAGCCCCATTCCTCATCAGAGCCTGCGGCGAGATGACGAGCTGTCTAGTGCCAGCCTCCAGGGGAATAGGAAGGTCAGTGGGAGTGGGCCTCATGGCGGTGTCTTCCAGGCCTTCCATCCTCTTGTGGCCTGGGTCATGCAAGACTGATGAGCACTGGTCCAAGCCGTCGCCTGTGTGGATAGTACCCGGCTGCCAGGGCACTGTTGATAGTGCTATTGGTATCACTTTGGAAACTTTCATGTATTTTTGGACAAAACTGCAAATCTATTGATAATTTGGGGAGCCAGCGTTTACGCTAAGGCAGAAGGGAGATACAGGTAAGCAGCGGAGGGGTTTGAATAGGAAGGTATTAGTACGAATTCTGGTGGTAATGTGTGACATAGGTGACAGCAGTCGCGATGGTTTCTATCCTAATGAGAGGTCATGGGAGTGTCCTTGGTGTGATATTCCTCCCCAAATCCTTGAGTCTCATTACCAGCAGACTGATGAGTTTAGGATTTGGCCTGGATTTGTCAAAAGATTCAAAGTAACAAAGACAGAGGGAAGCAGGATTGTTCTACACTGAGGGAAGACTAAAGAGACCTAACAGCCAAATTCTACATGTGACCTTTCATGGGCCTTGCAGTTGAGAGGAAAAGTTTTTTTGGTTGAGACAGGGTCTCGCTATGTGGTCCAGGCTGGACTCAAACTCATGCAAAGCCTCCTGCCTCAGCCTTCCAAAGGCTGGGATTATAGATGTGTGCCATCATACTGGGAATGAGGGGTTGAGGAGATTAAAGAAGGAATAAAGCGTATTTTTGAGACAATAAGGGAAATTTGAATATCAACTGTATTTTTGTACTTACTAGTCTAACATGGGACAATTTGAACATCAAAAAGAATCATTTTGGGGGCTGGGGATTTGGCTCAGTGGTTAGAGTGCTCGCCTCGCAAGCACATAGGCCCTGAGTTCAATCCCCGGTACCAAAAAAAAAGGAATCATTTTTGTATGTGTGGTGTCATGGTTCAGTAGTTTCTGTGTTCTGGAAAAGCATTCTGAAATATTTGGGGTGCATTCTGAAATATTTGGGGTGCAGTCTCATGTCTGAATCTTTTTTTTCTTCTTTTTTTTTTTTTTTTTCAGTACCCAGGGCCTGTACACTGAGGTACATCCCCCGTTCTTGCTTTGTATTTTTGGGGTTTTTTTTTTGTTTTGTTTTGTTTTTTTTTTTTTGGTTTTTGAGACAGGATCTGTGTAGCTTAGGCTGGCCTTGAACTCAATGACAGTCCTCCTGCCTCAGCCTCCCAAGTGCTGGGATTACAGATGTGTGCTACCACACTCAGCTTGTTTTTAAGACAAGGCAAGTCATTAGATTGCCCAGGCTGAGCTTCCACTTGTGCTCTTCCTGACTCAACCTTCCAGAGTGCTAAGATTACAGAGGTGCACCATTATACACAGCTAAATCTGTTTTTACTTTGGTAAAATGCAGGTGTGTGTGTATAAAGGAGAGAAATGGAGCTGGTACAGCAAAATGTTAAAGTGCTAACAGTGAGGGCCCGGCATGTAGCTCAGGGCAGAGCACTTGCCTAGCAGGCTTGAGGCCTGAGCCCTACACTCAGCATGGGGCCGGGGTGGGGAGCTATTTCAGATGTTCACAGTGGATCTGGGTCAGAGACACAGAGGTTTTATACTATTTTGTTTTTGAGTTTGAAAATTCTCTAAATTGTTTCACATTTGGCAGGGGCTGAAGTTTTAGGCCGATTATGTGTGTGGGGGGGTTCCTTTTGTAGATTCAAGAAATCCATGGTGAGAAGTTTGGATTCCTATGAGGAAAAAGAGGATGAGGTGATCAAAGAGGTGAGTTAAAGGCAAGGCCTGTGACAGCTCCGCTGTTGCCCCCGCCCCCCAAGGGCTGAGCCGCCCTTTTTTTTTTTTTTTTTTTGTGCTGGGGACTGAACTCAGGGCCTTGTGCTTGCAAGGCAAGCATTCTAACCACAGAGCTAAATCCATGGGCTGAGCCTTCTAAACAGTCTGTCTCACAAAAACAAACAAACAAACAAAAAAAAACAGTCTGTCTCCTACAGATGGCAGCCCACATCCGTGAGGTGGAACAGAGCCGGCAGGAGGTGGTCCGGTCTGCCTTAGAGGTTGGTTTCTCTCGGAGGATCCAGAGCAGTATCCAAATGCACTGAGCCCTGGTTTCCCAGGTCCAGCATTCCAACCACCAGCTCTCCTAAGAACTCAAGGATTCCATTCCTGACCTGTCCACTGGGCAGGCCAAGTCAGTGGAGACGGGCAGGGCTGGGTGGGAGCGTGCAGATGGACAGCTCTGCTGTATGCTGTGGGGTGTGAAGTGTGAGCATGGCCTAGGCAGGCTCTGGAATACCTTAGACACATTTATTTTTCCTGAATCAAACTCAGCCTCAGACAGAGCCAGATCCAGAAGAGGGCTCTTCAGCATCTGGAAGCCGGAAAGGGACAAACAGGTAAGGCTGTCAGGGAATCTCTGGAGTCTGGCGTCCTTTTGGCTGGGAAATGGGAACAGAGCTAGTCTTTGCCCTCCTCATGGTCAAGGACCTCATCTGCCAGCCCGACTTATTTGTCTTTCAGCCAAGCAGCCTCCAGTTCACAGAAGCCCCCATTCCTGGACCTGCCACCAGCTCTAGAGCTTGAGTGGATGGAGCCCGGACAACCCCTGACATTCATTGGCCACCAGGTATGATGGACAAGCAGGCCAGAAGAGGGCCTGTAGTCCCCCAGGTCCCAGAGCAGCCCTGTTCCGCTTTCCACCTCTGTCCTGACCATCCCTCTGCCCTTTGCAGGCCTTTCCACTCACTGCACCACACCTCTCCTTACTCACACCTACGTTGCTGCCATTGCCACTCATGACTGCTAATCACTAGGCCTGTTCCTGCTTGATACAGGACTCCGTATCCTATAGGCACTGGACACTAAGCCCTGTAGTACTTTCTAGCCCTGTAGTTCTTTCAATTTCTATAGATGTAGATCTTTATCCCCTCCTTTAATTTCTCACACTGTCAGTGAGTTTATTGATCAATCTGTTGATTCTATTAGTGGAAATTACACCCAGGGCCTTCACACTGAGCTATGCCCGCAGCTATTTTCTAAATTTTGAAACAAGTTCTCAATAGAACACTAAGATGTTCAGGCTGGGTTCAAACTTGTGATTCTCCTGCCTCAGCCTCCCATAGATTACAGGTGTGTACTTAGATTGTCTCTTGGTTTTAACTCTCAATTAAGCTTTGGGACAATTCCTACTCCCCCTGCATTCTTGCCCTGCAGAAGCCACTGCGTCATCTGCAGGCTCACAACAGGTACCCTAAAGCATTCCGACTTCCGCAGCCATCTCCCTACACTCTGCTACCTCTCCTCCCTCCTCGCCTTACTTCCCTTCAGCTCTTGCCTCATGTCACATTTTCACCAGTGGTTTATAAGGTCATCTCTATTGCAAATGGATGTAGTAGCACATAAAGCCTCAAATGTTCCATGAAATATATGCTTATCTCTTCCCCAACTACGCATGTGCAGCCAGGGCATGGTTCTGTTCTGGTCAAGCAGTAGGTGCTATTTTGGACACATCCACCATTAAGACCATGAGCCCCCTGAGGCCAGGACTTTCAGTGATTTATTACACTTTTTTTTTTTTTTTTTTTTTTTTTTTTTTGGTGCTGGGGATTGAACTCAGGGCCTTGTGCTTGCAAGACAGGCACTCTAACCACTGAGCTAAATCCCCGGCCCTATTACACTTTTAAGGTTCGGCAGCATCAGAGTATAGAATTAGCACTGTGGCAGTGGCTGTATTCACCTCCTTTAAAATCTGCTTTGTCACTAGCTCTAAGTATCTTTACCATTTCTTGGCTTTCTTATCTAGGATTTCTTTTCTCCCCCATTTCCACTGCAGGATCTACCTGGAGTTGGTAACATCCACTCAGGTAAGGTCCTAAATAATGTTTTTAAAGCTGTAAGAAACAATTTCTTTAAAAAAATAAAGTTGACTAAGATAAAGCACATATATGTTAAAGAAATTATATCTAGAATATGTCAAAAAACTCAAAACTTAGTTATGAACTGAGGGTGTAGCTCAGTGCAGGGTGGCTGCCTAGCTTGTGGGAAAAAAAACCCAAAACACCCCCCTGCAAAAAAACACAAATAAATAAATGATCGCTGGTTATTATTTAATGACTGATCTGGCATAAACCTACCATTACTACCCAGCCTTTCCATTCCTATTTACCCAAAAGAATGCAGAGCGTTGGTGGTATAGTGGTGAGCATAGCTGCCTTCCTATTTACCCAAAAGAGCCCATCTGTACACACGCCCCAAACTGGAAACAGTCTAGATGTTCATCAGCAAGTTAAGATTAACCGATTTGGGGCTGGGGATTTAGCTCAGTGGTTAGAGTGCTTGCCTAGCAAGCACAAGGCCCTGAGTTCAATCCCCAGCACCAAAAAAAAAAAAAAAAGAAAAGATTAACCGATTAACTCGATAGTGCTCAACAGTGAAGAGGGAAATACTGATAGTAAAGAACACAGATGAATGTTAATAGAATTAGGATCAAAGGCCGAACCTCACCTTCAAAATACATACCATTTATGGAAAAGGCCTAAAAAATATACTTACAGTAGGGGCTTCCTAGGACAGAAAGGGCAGAATTTGTATTGGTGCTAGGGATCAAACCCAGGGCTTTATGCATGACTGAGCTACACCCCCAGCCACAGGAAGAAATTTAACAAGAATACTTGTGTGGGGGCTGGGGATTGATTTAGCTCAGTGGTAGAGTGCTTGCCTAGCAGGTGCGAGGCCCTGAGTTCGATCCCCAGTATCCCCCGCCCTGCAAAAAGAATACTTGTCTGGTATGTAGGGTCTTGATTGTGTTTTTTAAAATTTCTGCCAGGCATGGTAGTGCACACCTGTAATCCCAGGCTGAGGCAGGACTGTTGCAAGTTCAAGGCCAGGCTGAACTAATGAGACCCTGTCTTAAAAACAACCCCCCCCACACAAAAAAAGATTTCTGATATAGGGTCTGTGTAGTTCAGGCTGGCCTCAATCTTTCAGTCCTACTGCCTCATCCTCCCACATGATAGAATTCTTACAGGGACACACCACCATACCAGGTCTGGCTTTTATTTTTGAATGTTTCTGGTTTTCAGTTCAGTGAGGTTAAGAAAAAGGCTGGACACAGTGGCACATGCCTGTCATCCCAGCTCATTCAAGAATTTAGGCACAAGACAAATTCAAGGCCACCCTGGGCAATTTAAGACCCTGTTTTGAGATTAAATTTTAAGTGGTAGTATAGCTCTCATAAGTGGTGAGGTGCCCCTGGGTTCAATCTCTTGCATTAAGAAACAAATAAAACCTTTACTTTTTGCCTAATGGATCTTTTCCCAGGTGCCACACCTCCTTGGATGATCCAGGATGAGGAACACAGCTCTGGGAACCAACAAATAGGACCTTCTTATGAAGAATTTCTTAAAGAAAGTGAGTAACCTGATTTAAAGGGCATAAAGTTTTTCAGATCTTCACACTCAAGGTTCCAAAAAGAACTTTCCCTGTCATTGCAGAGGAGAAACAAAAACTAAAGAAACTCCCCCCAGATCGAGTTGGGGCCAACTTTGATCACAGCTCTAACACCAGTGCAGGTTGGCTGCCCTCTTTTGGCCGAGTCTGGAACAATGGGCGCCGCTGGCAGTCCAGGTATGGATCCAGTGCCAGGATTCCAACTTGCTATCTCTTTGGAGGTCTCACCCTTCAGCCTATTAACCCTTAATTTCTTTTCAGGCATCAATTTAAAACTGAAGCTGCAGCAAGGAACAAACAGCAGTCTCATAAAGAAAAGAGCTAAATCATCTCCAGATGTTCCTCCAGAACCAACCGCTACCCGTTAATATTCCTTCCACCAAGCCCTTTGTTAGGAAACAGACATTACCCATTCATTTGATTTAATAATAAAATTTTATTTTTCCCAAATGTACAGCTGGTTGAATCTGTTAAAAAAAAAAAGAGGAATCAGAACCATAGACAGGTGGGGAAATGATACATCCTACACCCTAAGTCCCTGGTTCTTGCTCACCAAGTCTTCATGCATCTTCACCCGCAGCAGGAGCATCGCCACCCTTGGTGTTTCTGGTGTAAATAACTTGAGCTCTGTGCTTTGAAACCAGCTTAATAAGTCCTAGCAAGAAAGGATAAAGAACAGCACTATGAGGTACTCACTAGCTACCAGAAACCAAAGTTTTCTACCCCTTCCCAAAATAGAATTGCTCTGTCCTCACTTCAGCAGCACATAAACCAAAACAGAATTGCTCAATTTAAGATAGAGGCAGGGATATCCATAGTTGATCACTTTACATCCCCAGCCTTTTTGAAATTTTCAGACAGGGTCTTGCTACCTCACTAAGTTGCCTAGACTGGGCTCAAACTTGTGTTCCTTCTGCCTCAGCTTTCCAGATTGTAGTCAAAAAAATTTTACTAGTCATGTGTGAGACCCTAGGTTTGATCCCTAGCACTGGGGGGGGGGAGCAGGGGATGAGGGAGTGGGGGTGGAGGAAAATCACACCATTCACTTTAGGTGACCCACCAATTTTTAAGCTTAATGACTTACAAAAAGCATTTTGTACTCTTAACAACTGCACATTTAAAAAAAAAAGCTTGATATATACAAGTACAAATTCTAGAGTGTACCAATAAAGTTTTAAAATGTAAACAATAACGATAATAGTTTCTTCTATAATTCCATTTAAAAAAACCCCAGCCAGGCATGGTGGCTCACACCTGTAATCCCAGCACTCAAGGCGGCTGAGGCAGGAAGGAGGATCACTACAGGTTCAAGTCCAGCCTAGACTATACACAATGAGTTCAAGGCCTGAACTACACAGTGAGACCCAGTCTCAAATAAAAAGAAAGAAAAAAGAAAAAACACCAAAAAATTCCAGCTGTTTTTCCATTAAAGCACTTATGCATCTGATGGTCAAGACATTTTACCCCTAAAAACACAACATTCCAAAACACTCTCACCTTTACTGAGGAGTTCCTGAAGGGCTGCCCTGGCCAGGGATCCACGGATCTTCAGTCTCTCAGAGACCACAGCTGGGGTTATGAGTTTATAGTTGGGAACTTCCTTACAGAGTTTGTCATAAGTAGCTTTATCAAACAAGACCAAGTTGTTCAGCTTGTCCCGAACTTTGCCTTTGGACCACTTCTGCTCACAAAGACAAATGGAAACGAGTCAGTAATCCTGGCACAGCGCCCTTTCCCTCCCAAGCTGCACACGTCTTGAGGAATCTTTTCTTCCATTGCTACTATCAAAGTTAATTACAGGTTGCAAAAATAAATGCCACATCTCTGGGGCTCTGGAACATGGGCTGAGCGGCCACATTATCTGTTAAAATAACCTGCACAGTCATCGAAGCAAACCCTCTTACAAACTTACTTCCACGATCGTAAGTAATGTATACCACTCTATCCCACGAGGGGAAAAAAAATGGTGACGGCAGAAACACAAACTCCGATACTATGAGTCTAAATTATTTTTTTTCTTCAGAGAAGGTCTCATTATGCAGACCCTCCTGTCTCGGCCTCCGGAGTGTGGGGATTACAGGCTATGGGTCTAGACTATAGCAGGCGCCAACCCAATCACTCATCTCTGCCTTAGCGCGGGGGGCGATCCAGGGGAGCGCTCGCCTACCTTCTTCTTGGCCTTGCCCCCAGATTTGTTCACTGGATCTTTGTCTTTTTTGGCCGACTTTCCGGCGTCTTTCTTCTTCTTGTCATCCTTGGGCGGCTGCGGAAGCAGAGCAGGAATGCAGGTAGGTCAGAACGCGGCGCCACCTCACAGAGTCGCCCGAGCTCCACCGGAGCACATGGGGCCAGCGCTCCCCGCGCCGGGGCTAAAGCCTGCCGGGCGGCTCCCGAAGCCCTGCCGTGCGGTGTCGCCTTCCCTGAATCCCAAGATAACCCAGCTCTCAGAACTCCCCCCGGTTTCACACCCCAGAACTTACCATCGCGGAGCTCGGAGATCCGCCCTGACCACCGCAACCTCGTCAAGATGTCGGACAAAAAGGAAGGGCTGCTCACCGGCCGGCCCAGAAACCTTCGGCCGAGGCAAGTACTTCCGGGGCGAGGGGCGGAGCCACGCGGAAGAGGTTCGGCGGCCAAGCCTTCGCCTTCTCGCTAGAGGCTGGATGAGGAAATAGGAACGCTGACCCCTAAATTATTGGATTTTGCCGCTAGCTGTGAACTAGTCACACAGTGTTCTTCTATCGCCGAGACACGGAAAACAATTTACCAGATCCGGGTGACTACGTAGCTCGCGGGCCCTGGCGGTAGCCCCGAGTGCGCAAGCGCGAGGAGACAGCTGGTGTGAAGGCCCGGGACGGTTTTTGGACAGCGGTTCCGGGGCGAGGACCTCGGAAAGACCCCGGATCGAGTGCCGGAGCCGAAGCGGCAGCAATGGCAATATTTAGTGTGTATGTGGTGAACAAAGCTGGCGGCCTGATTTATCAGCATGACAGCTACGCGCCGCGGGCTGAGGCTGAGAAAACTTTCAGTTACCCGCTGGATCTGCTGCTCAAACTGCACGACGAGCGTGTGCTGGTTGCCTTCGGCCAGCGCGACGGCATCCGGGGTGCGCAAGGCTCGGGGGCGGGGCCCCGTGCTTCGGGAGTGGGCTGGGGTGAAGGTGCAGCGCTGGGGGCGGTCGGGGGGTGCGGCGGGCCCCGTGTCCCCTCGGCGGAGTCCTGGGGCTGGAGCCTCGCTGACCCTTGGCCTCACCTCTGCAGTGGGCCATGCAGTGCTGGCCATCAATGGAGTAGACGTGAACGGCAAGTACACGTCCGAAGGGAAAGAGGTGCTGGAGTATCTGGGTAACCCTGCGAATTACCCGGTGTCCATTCGCTTCGGCCGGCCCCGCCTCACCTCCAATGAGAAGCTCATGCTGGCCTCCATGTTCCACTCGTAAGTGTGCCCTCTTCCCAGTGCATATTGGCCTGCGCCTGCTTCTAGGCTGGCTGGATTAGTGTGGTTCCCTGGGGACTTGTGAAAAGAAAAACATCTCATCCAATGTATGCAGACTCTAGGTAATACTGACAGTGGTGATCTTGCCTAAGTTAGTTTCCCCTCTGTAGGGCATAGGGCGTGACTGCCAATGATGAAAATATTCTAATTTTTTTTTTTTTGGTCTGTTTTTTTTATTTGGTGCTGGGGATCAAACTCATGGCCTTGGGCTTGCAAGGCAAGCACTCTAACCGCTGAGCTAAATCCCCAGCCCGAAAATATTCTAAAACATTAGAAAATGACCTAAAATTTGGGGTGTCTGCACAAGGTCTTTATATACTTAAAACATTGGATTGTACATTCTAAACGGGTGAACTCGTGGTATGTAAATTGTATCAGTAAAGCATTTTAAGGTAGATACTCCATACATTTAAAACAAGCCAGTTGAACTAAATGACGTTTTAAAAAATCTTTTCCTCCTTCAGCCATGGTATGAGA
Organism: Hystrix cristata; assembly: GCA_004026905.1. NCBI lineage: Eukaryota > Metazoa > Chordata > Mammalia > Rodentia > Hystricidae > Hystrix > Hystrix cristata. Next base: position 18,793 of record PVJO010021619.1, on the reverse strand, counting down.
TGTGCGGGCTGAGCTAAGTAAGCATGCACGTTTCCCAGAATGTTCATTTTACCAGTTTTTGTACTAAAATGTACGCTGAAACCAAATGAATTTAAAAGATATTTTGACAGTGCTGCCAGGCAGTTGGCACTACCTCTCCTTACTGTACCAGTCTGTATAGTGAATTTAGCTGGGTGTGGTGGCCCCTGCCTGTCATCCCAGCACTTTGGAAGGCTAAGGTAGGATGATGGCTAGTTCAAGCACAGCCTGGGCAATTTAGTGACTTAGTAACACCCTGTCTCGGAATGAGTGAATAGAAAATAGGCTGGGGGTGTAGTTCAGGGCAGAGGCCCAGGGTTCACTCTCCAGTACAACAGAAATAAATAAGTGAACTCAGCAGATAGGATGGCTTGAGTAAACGTCTGAGAAGCACTTCTCCCTTATACACCATTGGGGCACTTTCCCAACTTTGCCTCCTTTGCATTACAGGCTCTTCGCCATTGGCTCCCAGCTGTCTCCTGAACAGGGAAGCTCAGGCATCGAAATGCTGGAGACAGACACATTCAAACTGCACTGCTTCCAGACGCTGACAGGTATGCCTCCAGATGGGCCGTGGGGATCGATGGGGCAGGCTGGGCCGAGAATTGACCAAAGACAACTTTGGCAAGCAAGGACAGGGTAGTGTCAGGTTTTCCTGGAACAGTTGTATAGACACACGTATTGTTTGCTTTGAAAATCTAAAGCCAATATTTAATCTGAAGCTCATTTTGTCCACGTCACCTGCATGTTCAGCCCTGATCATCCTGGGTTCAGATAAAACTCAGTGTTGCACAAATACTGGAAACTGTCAATGTTCCAAAACGAAATTTAAGAAGCCAAAATGAAAATGGCTTTTGGGTAATTCCAGCACTGGGGATGCTGAGGCAGGAGGATTGCTGCAAATTCAAGGCCAACCTGAACTACATCACGAGACCCTGTCTCAAAAAAACGAATGAAAAGAAAATGAAAAGGGCCTTTGGATTGTGTTATTGCAGCTCCGTCTTAATGTAGATAATTGAAAACTGCCCAATTTTGTTCTCTGCTTGCATCGTTTCTGCTGAGGGATTCCAAGACCGGGATTAACTGGCAAAACTGAAAGTCTGGTCTCTTAGTCACCTGGGTGAAATAAGTCACTTCATTTCTCTGGTCCCATCTGTACATTTGAAGTTCTGCCTTTTCCTCTTTATGTAGTAATATGGATAAACCTTTCCATCATAGCCAATACTGCATCCCAGACACAGTATGTACTTTTATTTTCACTTTTGCCCTTTCTTTGTTTGGCCCAAGCTCATTCTGCAGAGTCAGTTTCTCTCCCAATCTTTATTTCTGACGTTTTAAATAAACTTTGCCACCTTTTAAAAAAAATTGAAGGTACTGTAAAAATATGAGATGGCATTATTTGATGGGACCTTTGGTTACCAATTTCTGACCTCTTTCCAGGGATCAAGTTTGTGGTGCTGGCAGATCCTAGGCAAGCTGGAATCGATTCTCTTCTCCGAAAAATTTATGAGATTTACTCAGATTTTGCCCTCAAGAATCCATTCTACTCTCTGGAAATGCCCATCAGGTGGGTGGCTCCACTCCCCAGATAACTGCTCAAAGCCTTGTGCTCTCCTCACAGTCATTTGAGGTATAGCAGAGCATTACTTTTAAGTAAGACAACAGTGACTGGCCCTTTATTTATTCAGAGAATTTACAAAGACTTTTCTTGGAGTTTATGTCCTTCAAGTGGTATTTCCGATGACTCTATATCCAAAGTGGGGACAGCCTCAGGCTTCACAGTTTTTTATCTGTGTCTCCTCAATCTGGCCTAGGTGCGAGCTGTTTGACCAGAACCTGAAGCTAGCTCTGGAAGTAGCAGAGAAGGCTGGGACTTTCGGACCAGGGTCGTAGGCCAAGCTGCAAGGCCTTCCAAATTCAGAGAAGTCTTACAGCAAGGATTCCCGTTTCCACTCCAGCAGGGCACCCAGCGGCCTTGCTAGTGTACTTGAAAATGGAGAGTGCTGAGCCTAATGACTCCTATTGATTCCTGAGCCCTAACAGTATGCTCTCCTCTCTTCTGTATATATCGTAGTCCTGCTTCCCAGCTCTGTACAGATTTATTTATGGAAGACATAGGCCCATAAATGCTGTAATAAACATTCCTTCAATCCAGTGTTTCCTGTCATAACTGATGGTTTTGAGGAGAGGCATGGGAGGGGGAGACAGAAATGGTATGGGAATTCTGAGAAGCGAGATACTATGTTCTGATAGAAACAAAGCAAATAACTTCACTGAGTGAATGAATACAGTACTCTGAGCAGGTGTCTTGGATGTCATCCCAGAACTGCTGCTTCCTGCGTTGAGGTGGTGGTGGTGATGGAGATGGAACATTTGCCCATCGCTCATGGCCAGGCTTCACTGCTTTATCTCACATAATCATCACCTAACTCCAGGGGGTACATTCTCCTGCCGGGGTCAGCAAGGTACAAACTGTGCCTCACAGTCCAGGCTAGTTACCAGCAGCCTGAATTTGCATTCATGCTTTCTGACCATACTGCCATCAAATCCCTACCTCCAACCAAGTAACTTAACCTCCGTGCGTTGCAAGATCTTTGTCTGTAAAATGTTCATTGGAGCACAGTATTCAGCTAAAGACAGAGGAGACTTAAAGGCTCTACCCATACTTCTGCTTTCCTAGTCCAGGGAAATGTCCAGGTATTGGCAAGATAATTTCCCAAGGAAAGCTGTCTCTGGCTTATTTTACCCCTTTTGAAAGATAAGTCACTGACTGTGTTTTGTATCAAATCTAGTTTTAATCTTTTTTTTTTTTTTTTTGGTAATGGAGTTCAAACCCAGGGCCTTCACACTGAGTTACATCCCCATCACTTTTTTTTTTTTTTTGGCAGTGGGGAGTGAACTCAGGGCCTTGTGCTTGTGAGGCAAGCGCTCTAACCACTGAGCTAAATCCCCAGCCCTTAATCTTCTATAACAAGTCATCTTACCCTCCCAGATGTTCCCCCACTGTTCAGGGTGTTTGTGAGAGCAATGGCCTCTCTTCCCCTGAAGACTCGGGTATTAGCAAAAGCTGTTGCCCACTGTCAGGAGGCCTTAGGGCACAGCGGGAGTCACAAGTTATTAGTCCCCTGCATCTGCAGGGACAGCCTTTGCTCATGTGAGGATGGGTAAGACGGGGGTAGGACAAGGCCGAGGAGAGACATCCACATCCAGTTTCCTGTTCATTTGAAGGCAGGAAATAGCTAATGGAGTCCAAGAACAAAGGTTCTCTTTAAAATAGAGCACAGGATGGGGAGCTGAGACCTCATTGGCCAGTGATAACTTCCAGTGCCACCTGGGCAAAGGACAAAATACAGAGATGGAAAGTGAAAGGCTCAGTGCTAGCCAGGGCAGCCCCCCTGTCTGTACCCCTGGGTGTGCAGGGTAGGCCACAGGTGAGAGGGGGCTCCAGAGCCAGCACTCTTCACTCAGCCTTCTTGGGCACTCGGCCCATCTTGGTGCGGATGTTTCGGAGCAGGAAGAAAGCTGCTGTACTGGCTGCACAAATCACTTCGGCCACCCAGAAGGCTGTGCTCCAACTGTAGTATTTGGCGATGGTGCTGAAGGGCAGTCCAGCCAGAAAGCCACCCACTGTCAGGGAGGACGGAAGAGCCTGAGCCCTCGTGAGGGGTAACCAGGTGGGCTGGCTCCTGCCTCTAGCAAGACAGAGAGAGGGTAAGACAGATACCCTAGAAAGTATCACTTACCATTAGCCATTAGTCCTACAATGGCATGAGAGGTGCCACACAAGTTGGGAGGGGCACTCTCATTGGCTATGACTCCAAACAAGGCGATGGGACCATAAGAGGAGAAGCCAAACACAGCACCCAACACCAGGATCCAGATCTGCAAGGGCAGGGCAAGATGGCATTCAGAGTCAGAAAGCCCACTCCCTACCTCCCTGTCCCCACCAAAGGAGAGACAAGTGCTCAGTCCCCAGGAACAAATAGTAAAAGGAGACAGTAAGTGACCCTCCTCACCCCACTCCCCACTACAACTGACAGTCCAGAGCCAGGATGGCACCTGAGTCAGCCCGAGAGACCAGCTGGGCAAGGAGGGGAGGTACGGGAGCCATCCCTCCGATTTGGATGCTGCTTGAGGATTTACACAAGCTGGACTGGCTAGGGACAAGGCGGAGGGCGAGGACGAAGATGTGAAAGACCAGGGAGAAACCAGAGATATCTTCAAGCACCTCGTGTTCCGTAAAGCCTGTGAGCTCAGCGAGAGGGTGGAGAGCCGGAGTCCAGAAAGCAACTTCCTAGAGAAGCAGAGGAAAGAGAGGAAAACCAGACCCAGAGTGGAGGTGAGGAACCAAAGTCCAAAGAGCTGAGGTGCAGACAGAACTGAAAATGGAAATCAGAGGCCAAGAAAGGACTGGCCCAGGCAGGAGCAGGGAGATGGAGACAGAGTCAATGGCCCTGGCTTTCTCTCCTTGTACTCTGCTAGGGGCCAAGCTCTCCATATTTACCTTGGGAGAGTCACTGGTCACCGTTACCAGGAAGAAGTACATGGACGCTGTCATGCTGGCCATCATAAACAGCAGCAAGCCATGGCGAGGGTTCCCATAGACAGATAGCCCAGCCTGTGGATACAGGCCTAAGGATGTCAGGCGTCCTCTCTGGACTCTGACACAACAGGGCCTCTGCTGGCAGGTCTTTGGCAATCCCATCACAGTTCTTGGCTCTAGGCAGCTCTGGGAGCTACTCACGGCCTGAGGCCAAATTCCACAACTTGCCTTCCTCCACCTTGGCATGGGTCTGGGACACGTGCTGGGGAGCTGCACCCAGTGTACCACCACCCCTAGTTTTCCTGGAGCAGTGGAAAAGCCTACAGCTAGGCTGAGAACTTCTCTTTCACCTCTGTTAAAACTCTCTCTCCAGGCTGGGGATTTAGCTCAGTGGTTAAAGTGCTTGCCTGGCAAGTACAAGGTCCTGAGTTCGATCCCCAGCACCAAAGAAAACAAAACAAAACAAAACAAAAAACTCTCTTCCAACAGCTTTATCTCCATATCCCTAGGTAAGGTAACAGTAGTCTGGAATTATTTCCACCTCACCCAACCTAAACCCACACATGCCAATGGGCTTGTGTCCCAGCACTCAATTGCTCCCGTATCTGCCCCAGCCACACTGGGAAGAGCCAAAGGGCGTCTCCTTCCTCTCCCGCCCACTCACCTTTGCCATGGCCTGGTCTGACAAGTAGCCAGCTGCGATGCTGCCCACAAGACCCCCGACCTCCAGGGCACTCACGTAGGAGCTACCTGCAATAGGGAGTTGTGGGGAAAGGGAAGGGTAGGGTCGAAGGTTGTTACATATTAGGGTTGTCCCACAATAGCTGAAAGCACATGGAGTTACAGAGACCCCAAGGATGACCAGCTATAGCTGCCAGAATAGTGCCCAGCCTCAGGGAAAGAGTAAACAGGATATAGGGAACAAGGGTCTGGATTTCTCATCTCTTGCCTTAGTTCCTGCTCTTTATACTCCAGTACTCACCCACGAGAGCGGACTGTCCTCTCTCCTGGATAAGGAAGAACTGACCCCAATCTGTACAGCAAGTCTTTACTCCAAACACCACAAGGTAGCCTGTGGAGAGCACCCATAGGTAGGGGGAAAGCAGCAGCTCCTGTAGAGTACTCTCCTCCTTTGAGGAACCTGGAGGTGGGAAGAGACCAGGTCTCAGGCTCCATTCTTGCTGCCCTGCCTCACTGTGCCCCCACCATTCATTAACCAGCCACAGGGGCAGGGTCCATGGGCATAGCCAGGATCAGTTGAGGGGTATCCCCTATACCCTTGCTCTCCCCACTCCCACTGCAAGTTTCAATTGATGAAAGAGAAACTGAGCACCAGGGCAGATGGAGGAAGGCACCCAAAGAATTTAGGATGCCCTCAAGAACAGTGAAGTCTGTGCTGTTTCGAGGAAGGACAGGATATGATGAGTCACAGCACCTGTTGGCTTTGTCTCTAGGGATGGGGTTTTATTTATTCCCCATGCAACTTCCATGGCTACCCCATCCTTATACCCACTGGCTAGTGTAGCACAAGGTGTAAGTCTAATCCTCAACAACATCCTGACAAGATAAGTGATGAACGAGGTGCCCCGGTGGTTGGCTTGGGTGGGGGCTCACCCTTCTTGCCCTTGGAGGGGATAGGGTCCAGGTTGCGGAGTCCAACATCAGCAGGTTCATTGTGGATGAGGAGGAGACAGAGGAAGGAGACGGCCACACACAGTGCCCCAGACAGGGCCAGTGTGCTGCGCCAGCTGTAGCTCTGGGCAAGGATGGTGGCCAGGATTGGGCCCAGCCCTCCAGCCAGGTTCATGCTGGTTGACAGGATGGCCCACCAGGTGCCAAACTGAGATGGCTCAAACCACTGTGAGGCAGAGGGGGACAGAGTGGGTGCCAGGCCTCCAGCCCATGTTGAGGGTTGGGCTCATTTAGGGAGATCCAGAAGCTCACATTACAGGGATGAGAGAGGGTGCTTCTACTTGGCAGGGCCAATTCCCTCCTCTGCCACCTGATCCCACCACTCTCCTCTCCTAAAATATCTTGACCAGCAATAGGAGCTGGCCAGGAACTCCTGAGGAACCTGTTATGGGATAGGGCGGAGGGGAGGGTGAGAAAGGCTGCTCCCACATGCTCATCAGGTAGCCTCTGTGCCAGTGACAGCGAACCTGTGGCACGCATGCTGCAGCAGGCTGTTTGTATCATTGAAAGCTCTAAAAGGTACGCCATCAGTGCTCTATGCCAATCCAGCAGGCTTGCTGGAAGCACTCACCTTCCGCAGGATCTTCCCACAAGGGGGCCAGCCCAGCCCTTGTGCCAGGCCATTAAGGAACCAAAGAGCAGCAAAGACAGGTACTGTGGAGCTCCAGGAAAAGACTACATTGACCAAGCCGACCAGGAGCAGCCCAGAGGAGAAGAGCCAACGAGCACTCATCTGGTCGGACAGCACCCCGCTCACAAACTTGCTGATGGCATAGGCTGCTGATTGGCTGCTGGTGATGAGTCCTGCAGTGGAGGGGAGCAGGGAGCAGGACACCTGGGGGGTTAGGGGCAAGGCAGAGGCACAGGAAGGGTGGAGGAAGGTGTGGGGTCAGGTGTGTAGAGGTGCCCAGCAGGGTGCCAAAGGTTCCTTCCCCGGGGATATATAGGCCTATACTACAACTGGTGCCTCTGCCACTGACCCTGCCTGCCCCACCAGCAGCACCAGCCCTAGACTGACTCCAGACTTTGCCTCTTGGAGAGCTCCAGCTGCAGCTGCTGGGGACCAGAAGGACACAGCTTCCCTCTATGGGAGGTGCATATACCTGATCTCCCACCTCACCCTGGATGCTAATCCAAGGCATAGGGCAGCCCTGTCGCCCCACCTCCAAACATAGTGAAGGGCTCAGGATTGGATGGAGATCTTGTTCCTCCTGGAGGGCAGCATGCCAGGCCACATGAAATCATGTGCTAACTTCCTGGTGCTCACCATGTCAGTAGCCAGCACCCCCCTGCAGCCTCAGCATGCACCCACACAGAAACCCTGCTCAGAGACCCCCAAAACAACATGAACAGTGCCTGTGCGGGCACAGGTGGATCACAGACATATCCACAATGGACAAGCACCCTCCTCAGTCCTCTCCCACACCCACGGGCATACAGAGACTGGCCCAGCCCTGCTGTGTGGACCCTCCACACACTGCGTGCTGATCCACATGGCACTGCCACAGACTCCGCTCTCTAAGCCTGTGTCCCAGGGTCTACCACCCTGCCCTTCAGGGCTCACCCAAATCATCCTTGTCCAAAGGGATCTCTTCCACTAATGCCGGCATAACAAAGGAGAAGGTCTTGCGGTTGAAGTAATACAGGCTGTAGCCCCCAAACATGGCTGAGAAGATCACAGTGCGGTAATAGCTGTAGCCTTGGCCCGCCATGGCAGCAAGGAGCAGGTCCCGCCAGGCAGGACGACGCACAGCCTCTGACCAAGCTCCTGCTTTCAGCTCTCTCACTGCCCAGATCTGCTGAGTTGGTTTCTTTCTGCTCCCTCCTCCACTCAGCCTCCCAGGCTCCCTTTATAGTCGCCTTCTGGACAATTATTAAGCCTGGGGCTGCTCCTAGGGAACCCGGTGTCCTGAGGGAGACAAGAAAACAGATTACCGACAACCAAACCTGCGGGGTTATGGGGGCCTCTCAGACAGGCAGGCCAGCCTGTTCAAAACCCTGTGTCTCCAGGACTTCTGCCTTTCCCTTTTTCTTGTCTGCCTGCCTGGGAAACCAGCTGTGATTAAAAACTCAACCTAATTACTTTTATCTGCATGAGCCCAGGGGAGGCAGGGGTGGAATGAGTAGAGTTCCCCTCTCTATCCAGCCCTGCTCCCTCCGTCATCAAACCCCATTCTCTCAGGGAAGGTTTATTGAGGGCTTCCTGGTTCCTAGGCACTGCAGTAAGCACTAGATCCGTTTCTACAGTCTCCCTCCCTCTTTCAGTCGGACATAATATCCAAACAAGACCATCCTCACGTCTTCTAGAGCTGACTTCACCCAATGCTTAGCACATAACGGGACTGATATGGGAGTGCTCCTTATCCTTGGGGATGCAGTCCAACTCCCCAAGGACAGTAACATATATCCATATGTATGATATATATATACATGCATGTATATATGTATGTATGGTATATATATGACATTTTTTCTTATACATATCCACAGTAAAGTTTATAAATTAGGCACAGTAAGAGATTAACAACAATTATAACAATATACTTCAAACTTGTAAGTTGTTTATTTCTGGAATTTCCCATTTTATATTTTACCACTTCAGTTGCCCTCAGTAACTCACACCAAAAGCGCGGATAAGAGAGGCCTCCTGTAGTTGCAGAATTAGACGCAGGGAAACCACCCCCCGCCCCCGCCTTTCGCCCCACTGTATCAGGTAGAAAGCTCCACGCTGCGCCGAGGTCTTGATGAGGCCCCTCAAGTCCGGCTGGGTCTGCAGGGGCCGCGGCCGGGCGCGGGAAAGACAAGGCGCCCCGCTTCCCAGGTCTCAGCGAGCCGGCCTTTCCGCTCGACCGGGCGGCAACTGGAGCAGAAGGCGGGCGGGCGGGCGCACGTAGGCGCAAGGGCCTGGCCGGGGCGCCCACGGCGCGGACGAGAGGGCGCTGGGCCAGCGCGTGTCCCCAGGACACCCAGCACTCCCAACTCCGGACTCGGGCGGAGAGCAGTGGAGACCGCCGGGCTGCGCGAATTGCGACCCTCAGGCCGAGGACCTGCCCCCCAACCCGGAAGGGGCAGCAGCAGAAAACAGCCCTGGGTTCTACTGGGAGTTAGGGTTCGCCAACCAAAGAGCCCCAACACCTGAGACACCCCAGCTCCGCCCTCCCCTGACGCCCCACCCTGCGTGCTCCCCATACCTGGACAGAGGCAGGAGCCCGACTAAAGTGGGGCGGGGCCAGGCCGGTAGACGCTGCGCAGGCGCCGAGAGTAAGGGCGGGGCCTCCGCCTGGACCGTCCCAAAACTGAGAGTCAGTCCTCCCCCGGGGTTGGGGGCGGATTTTAGCTCGAGGGCAGCGCCCCCTAAGGGCTGGGTAACATAGATCCACTTTTCTTTTATATACGGGATCTGACTTTGTTGGACTCACTATGCAGCCCAGACTGGCTGCGAATTTGCAGAGATCCTCCTGCTTCAGTGTCTCAAGTGCTGAGATTAGGAGAGTGCACCACCATACTCAGCTAGGTCAACCTCTTTTTTTTTTTTTTTGAGACAGGGTTTTACTATGTAGTCCAGGCTGGCCTTGAACATACAGCAATGCTCCTGCCTCAGCCTCCCAAGTACTGAGATTATAGGCGTGCGCCACCACACTCGGCCAGGTCTACCTCCGAACAGATTGCACTCACCAAACCAATTTCTAGTGAGTACTTCCCACTACCCAAAACACACGGAATAAATACTAAGGTAATAATTGTTCCCGAGTTGCTCACAGTCTGGGAAAAGTCTTGCAGAAGCACAGTAGTTTTTATACAAAATTAATACATTTCTCACCAAAATTTGAAATGTTAACCTGTAGTCAGACTATTTAGGGTAGAGATAATATAGCTATAGTGGCTAATTTTTTTATTCTTTAAATTTTTTTTAGGAGGGGTGTGGATGCTGGGGATTGAACTCAGGGCCTTGTACTTGCTATACAAGTGCTCTGCCATGAAACTAAATACCCAACCCCCAATTAGGTAATTTTTTTGTTTCATTTTTTGGGGTGCTGGGGTATTGAACTCAGGGCCTTGCTCTTTCTAGGCAAGCACTCTATCACCGAGCTATATCCCCAACCCATAGCCATAGTGTTTAAAGGACAAGGCCTGGGGGCTGGGGACTTAGCTAAGTGGTTAAAGCACTTGCCTAGCAAGCACAAGGCCCTGAGTTTGATCCCTAGCACCAAAAAAATAAATAAATAAATAAAAATTTTAAAAAAAAACCTCAAGTTCTAACTGTAAGCCCACTATGTCCTCATTTTTGCTGTTGTTTTTCCCTATACTGGGGATCAAACTCAGGGGCTCACTACCACTGAGCTACCTCCTCAGCTCTGTCTACTTTTTATTTTGAGACAGGGTCTTGTTAAATTGCCCAGGCTGGCCTGGAACTTGTGATCCTCCTAGCTCAACCTCCTGAATAGCTCAGTTTGCATGTGTAGGCCACCATGTCTATCTTTTGGGCCCACTTCAATCTGTAAGCCCCAGTTTTTGTCTTTAGCAAGCTCGGTTTGTTGTAAGGACTCAACAAATGCTCTAGATGGGAGCTCAGAAAATTTACATGCAAGTTCTCCACAACATGGGTTTCATCTATTAAACAGATTTCCGAAATAAGAGCATTTATTGTCCTTTTACACACGTTAGCCAGAAAAACAGTCATCCTGAAACATGTTCCTGCAGCCACCACAGCAAGACTAGGTAGCAGTTGGGAAAACATTTGATGGATTTAAAAAAATCAAAGTACTTTATAATGAAAATTTGGAGACAAGAAAGCATAAATAGGGCTGGGAATTTAGCTCAGTGCTTAGAGTGTTTGCCTCACAAGCATGAGGCCCTGAGTTCGATTCCCGGTACCACAAAAAAAAAAAAAAGCATAAATAAACTGGGTGTGGTGGCACACACCTGTAATCCCCAACCCCTCAGGATGGAGATTAGAGGACTCAGGAGGACTCAGGACTCAGGAGGCTGAAGCAAGAGGATCAGGAGTTCCAGGCTAGCCTGGGCTCCATTGTGAGTTCAAGGCCAGCCTGAACTACCAAGCAAGACTCAGTCTCAAAAAACAAAAAAGAAAACAATAAAAAGATAGCATAAATTGTTTGCACTGTACCTATATTAGCTATAGATTAGACAGGTGGAACAACTCAAAACAGGCAAAGTTTCAGGGTAGAAGGACGAAACGTACTCATTACTCCTGGGTTGGCGGGGTTGGAAGCAGAATGTGAGGGTGCAGGGATGGTCGGGGTCTGGGAGATTGGAGGTAAGGTTTCAAGGTGTGTTCAGGAATGTGGAGCCGTTTTTTTTGTTGTTGTTGTTCTTATGGCTTGAAGCTGTTAACTGATTAATTTCTCTTATCTCTCCTGTCCTCCATCCTCCTGCCTTTGTAGTTGAATTTTGGGTGCCTCAGGATTTTTTTCTTATCACACCAATCCCATAGAAGAATGGCTGAAAGGATTGTTAGTGTTCCAAAATTGAGAGCGAAGATCTTTTAACAGCTCTGGAAACTGGTCCTGGAAGGCAAGAGGTGGAGATGAGATCAAACTGAGCCTATCGCCATAGGGACAGAGGCGAAACACTCCTGGGCTTTTAACCTGTTACTCACTAAAAGCATGATTTGAGCCAGTCTGGTATGCCTATAATCCTAGCACCCTGGAAGGCTGAAGTAGGAAGATCACAATTTCAAATATAATCCCAAGCATTTTAGCCAGACCCTGTCTCAAATTTTAAAAAATAAAATAAAAGGGGTTGGGGATTTAGCTCAAGTGGTAGAGCACTTGCTAGCAAGTGCAAGGCCCTGAGTTCGATCCCCAGCACCCCTCCCCCAAAAAGTAAAATTAAATTAAATTAAATTTTTAAAAAAGCTGAGGGGTTAGGGATTTAGCTCAAGTGGCAGGGCGCTTGCCTAGCACGCACAAGACCCTGAGTTCAATTCCTAGCACCCCCTCAAAAAGTGAACTGGGGATGTAGCTCAGTGCAAAAAAATCCAGCATTCAATCTCCAGTACAACAATAACAAAAAACTTTTTAAATTTATTTTTCAAGAGCTCAGGTCGGTTGTTTTGTAGAATGTTCCTCAGTATGGATTTGCTTGATTGTTTTTGCAATAAATATCACACTATGGGAGCTGGAGGGAAGGGGGAAAAGAGAATTGAGATGTATTATATATCCATACCAGTTCCCTACAATGAATGTAATTATCATGTACTGAAAACATGTACTAATGAAAATTAAACATTTAAAAAATATGGGTCCCTAATAAAATGTATATAAAATTAAAAAAAAAATCACGCTAAGGGCCAGGCATGGTGGCATATGCCTATAATCCCAGCATTCAGGATGCTGAGGTAGGGAGATCACCATGAATTCAAGCCTGAACTACACAGGGAGACTGTCTTAGTTAGATTTTCTAGAGCCAGTGGTTGTAAGAGAGCAGATTTAATAGAGGACATTTATAGGTTACTATATTCACCCACAAGCCAAATGTAGGAAGTGCCAAATTTCTGTGTAGGCACTGGAGACCTGAAAGATCCAGTCAAGACCTGGGAGCCCACGGCACTGTCCCAAGTACGTCTGTGCCTGCAGATGATGGCTGAAGAACTCTATACTGGAACCAGGATATGATGCTCACAGCAGAGATGACAACCAGAGCTCCCCTGAAGCAACAGCAGCCATCCTCAATGACAGCAAGGCCCCGAGCTCCTTCCTTGACTAGAACAGCCGAGTTACTTACAGCAAAGCTTCTCTTAGGAAACACCCCTCCAACTAGCTTCGGCTCCCACTCTGCCTTATGTTGCATCAGATGGATCTTCTACGTCCAGCATCACACTAACTCAGTCCAGCTGGGAGTTCTGGCGCAAATTGACCACATTAAGTCACCACAGAGACCCTGTCTAAAAACAACAACAAAATACCAAAACCAAGCAAGTGAACCAACAAAAACAAAACAAAACAAAATTCCCATTAAGTTAAAATTATTTAAAATTTGTCAGCATCGCACTAGAAGGGACTACATCCCATTTACTACTGTACCCAGTTAGTGTTTGGTATAGAACAAATTTTCTGTAAATTACACAGCAATCGTTCACACCATCTAAACACTTTGATATCTTGATTTTTTTTTCTATTATAGCTTTTTTTTTTTTCTTCCATTACTATGTTGGGGATCAAATTTAGTGCCTTGCACATGCTAGGCAAGCACTCTGCTACTGAGTTGCGCTTCAGCCCTATCATAAACTTTTTTCACAGAGTTGACTTTGACTTGAGAGGATTGAAACACGCAAAGAACTTTTTGCTAGGTCTAGGACTTCGCTGCTAAGTAGCGGTGACGCAAGGGGCAGACACTAGACAGAGCCGTGGTTCCAGCGTGGAGTGCTAGGAGCTCCTTCTAGTGGGAGAACGACAGTACTGCACTAGCAAAGGTAGGCTGGGAAAGAGAGGGCCCCAGGCTCAGCTCAGGGAGACCAGCGGGGAAGATGCAGCATGTAAGAGGACAGAGACCCTGCCCTGGGCTCTGAACACACCACAGGAATATAATTAACAGGGCTTCGGCACATGCATCACAAGTTTAGGAAAAATCCTCAGTCTCCATGAGTCATGTTGAGTTAAAGCCCTGGGATTATTCCATTTGGGTTTCCTCACATAAAATGACTATGTAACCAGCCTGAGCATGGCTATGGCAATTAAGTTAGAAAAATATTGCATAATGCTGAGTGTGGTGGTGCACACCTATGATCCGAGCATTCTTGAGGCAGGAGGATCACAAGTTCAAGCCCAGCCTGGGCAAGTTAGCAAGACCTCAATTTCAAAATAAAAATAAATAAATAAATAAATAAATAAATAAATAAATAAATAAATAAATAAATAAATAAGGGCTATAAATAAATAAATAAATAAGGGCTGTGGTGCATGCTTGTAATCCTAGTATTCGGGAGACTGAGGCAGGGGGATTGCCATGAGTTCAAGGCCAGCCTGGGCTACATAGTGAGTTCAACACAAGCCTGGACTACACAATGAGATACTGTCTCAGACAAAAAAAAAAAAAAAAAAAATCACCAAAAAAGGGGGGAGGCTGGGGATGTAGCTCAGAGTGAAGGCTCTGGGTGTTAAATCCCCAGTACCCCCCAAAAAAACTCAAAAAGATTTCTTAGAAACTGGGGAAAGAAAAAAAAAAAGAAGAAACTGGGGAAAGGTATTTCAAGGATCATCAGGAAGAATAAATAAGCATCAAGGTAAGAAACTTGACCAAAATAAAGAATAAAAGCCAGGCATGGTGGTGCATACCTGTAATCCTAGCACTTGGGAAGATGAGGCAGGAGGATCACCATGAGTTTGAGAGCAGCCTGGGCTAAATAGTGAATTCAAGATTCACCTGAACTACACAGTGAGACCATGTCTAAAGGACTGGGAATTTAGCTCAGTGGTTAGAGCGCTTGCCTTGCAAGCACAAGGCCCTGAGTTTGATCCCCAGCACCAAAAATAATAATAATGACAATGAATCTTTTTGTTTCCTTTTTGTGGTACTGGGGATTGAACCCTGGGTCTTTGCATTGAGCTACACCCCCACCCCTTTTTATTTTTTGAGACTGCATTTCACTAAATTGCTCGAACTAGACTCAAACTTGCATCTTCCTACCTCAAACACTCTCAGTGCTGGGATTACAGGCATGCACCAATGCACACAGCTAATGATGAAGATACTTCTGACAAGATGTAAATAGCATAGGTTGCTGGCTTCTAACTCAAACCAGTGTCAGAAGTAGGAGAGAGGATGGTAAACCTGTCAAATTACCACCAGAACATGGAGGTATTCCTGGAAAACAGGCAGTAGAAGCTTAGTGTGTGTTTGGAAATTTGGAGAGCAGAGGGCAGCCAGAGTCACAAGAGGGTAGACTAGGAAATAAGGGAGACAGGAATTTCAGATCTGCAGCTCACTCTCAACGTGACCGTGGGCATTTGTGTGCTCACTTTCATTACTACTTCCAGCCACAAGCCAGCAGCCCACTGAATGTCCACAGGATGGGTGGGGTGAAGCCATCAACTCAGGCACTGCAGGCCCAGCTGGTCCAGCATTTTCTCCACCACCTCAGAATCTGAAAAGCAAAGTGACACTCAGTGTGGAAGTGAGCTCTCCAAGTGGGAACTATGCTCTCCTGGAAGATTTTAACGTCAGAAAAAAATCTCTGCCCTATGCCTGATCCTCCTCCAAATACAGACCTAATTTATCAGGAGGTACACGGCAGGACCAGGGTGTTAGCTCCTCCTTACGAGTCTAGCAGCCAATGTGGCAAGTGTCTCAGGGGAAAAGGAACTCAAGGGAGGGAGCCTAGACATCACAGAAAAGAATTACTGAGATAAAGGCAAACTGAAACACTTAGACAAGACAGATTGGTGAGCCAAGGAGCTAAAATCGGCATAGTAATATGCTCAGAAGGATAAAAGAAGGTTATGAAAATACGAGGAAGGTCGTCAAAGATGTGTTGCTTCCGGTAATGTCAGACTAGCTTGTTTCAGACCAACACTCCTTCCAATAACAAGAAAAGTGGTCAAAATATAAAACAAGTGTTTGAAGGTATCAGAGAGGCACAGAAGCCCCAAGTTATTATTATTTATTATTATTATTATTTTGAGACAAGGTCTTGCTATGTAGTTTAGGCTGGCCTTGAACTCGTGGCAATCTTCCTGCCTCAGCGTTCTGAGTGCTGGAATTACAGGCATGTGCTACCACACCTGCCCAAAGCAGTGAATTATTAGTTTGCTTTTTTTTGCGGGTGTGTGTGTGTGTGTGTGTGTGTGTGTGTGTGTGTGTAGAGGAACTCAGGGCCTTGCGCTTGCTAGGCAAGCCCTCTACCACTTGGGCTAAATCCCCAGCCCCTACTGGTTTGTTTTTATAGTTCATCATTAAACAATATAACAAAATTAACCAATCCTTAGTTCCTTAAAATAATAATAAGCATTTTAAGATGGCTCAAGAGTCCTCAGGTTAGCAGGCAACTCTGCGGATCAGATCGCAGCCAGGCTCAGCTCATGTGACTGCAGCCAGCTTGCCTGGTATATGATTGGTTTAAAATGAGAGGACCCGCCCCCTCCGCCCCATCTGGTCTGGCCTATTCCTGCAGAGTCACCTAGGGTCATTGTGCCAGGGTCCAAGAAAGAACTAGAGCATGCAAGCTTCCCGAGGCCTCATTCCAGAAATGGTACAAAATTGCTTCTGTTGTCTTCTATTGACCAAAGCAAGCTTACAAGACCAAATTAAAGGGATGGGAGAATACATTCCACCTCTTATGGGAAGAGTCGCAAAAGTGATGGCTGAAGACTTGCAGTGATTTTTGCAACGAGATAGAAAGGGCCCCAGTTTCCCTTTCTCAGATGACAACCAGAGGCTCGAATTTGGACCAATCAGCAGCCTCAAATGTAAACCAATTGTAGCGCAAATTTAGACCAATCAACGGTCTTGAGCTTGGACCAATCAGCGGCCTTGAATTTGGACCAATCCAAGATGACTCCATCCCCATACCCTCAGCGTGACTGTCTTAGCTGGCTGGAGACTTCAAGCGTCCTGCCGCCTTTCTTCTGTGACCAGTCCCTAATGATTACGCCGTCAAGATTAAAACTCAGACCAGCCCAAGGTCTCTGCGCGCTCTGGTGCTCTGTAAGCAGCGCTCCCCTCATACTCCTTGGAGCAGGGCTCCCTCTGGGCTGCTGACCCAGCTGCGCTGCAGCACGGGTCCGCAGAAAGCCTCGCTCCAGTGGTCCTATAAATCCGCTTGTGATTCACTTCTCAGGTAGGTGGATTCAGAAGGTCCTGTCAATCTAACCAGATTCTTATCCTGGGTAGTGTGGTTAGAGCAGGTCACACCGAGACAGGTGGGAAGCACCTGATTCCCATTTTGCCCCAGCCAGCAGGAGGGGGCGTGGCCTGCCCAGCTGCCATCCAGCCCCCCCCACCCACTTCCTTTTGCTCCCATTTGTCCACCAACGGTCTGGGGCAACTTGCTTCGGTGGCCTCCCTTGCTGTCTAGGGGCCACTCCAACGTGGGGGCAGCACTTTAGAAGACACTGTTGCCTTTTTGCAGAAGGGAAGGGGCACCCTGGCATAGCTAAAATCAGGGAGGGAGGGCTCTGGGCCCATTGTTAACATTCTCACCCTCACAGCTGGCCTTCCAGAAGATTCCCTGGTTTCAGCCCTGCCCTTCACTGGATCGTTGCCATGACAACTAAGGCCTTCCTGGCCCACTTGAACCAATCACAGGCCTGCAGCTGCTGTAAAGCAGCACTCCCCAGCCACTTCTAGCTCAGTCTAGGAGGGCTCCCGCCTGTGTCCTGACCCCTCACTCCACCCCTGCAGTGTGGCACAGGCCCTGCTAAAGACTCGCTTTGATGGTTCTGTGAACCCACTTGTGACTTATTTCTCAGGTTGTGTGAGCTCCAGAAGTCCTGTAAATCTACTTGGGATTCTTATCCTGAGTCACATGGATGAAGTAGTCCTTTCAAAAGAAAGAGCAGTAAACACTGAAGAGCTCCCATGACCAGCCAACCAACAAAGATCAGCAGCGGAGACCAGCACCCCATAGAGTTGGCTGCTGGCAGCAGCAGCATTGTCCAGCAGCTGACTGTGTCAACTGTTGGCATCCGGCATTATCCGGTGCCATCTGGTGACATCAGGACTGCTAGCAGAGCTGTACTTTGACGATTCATGATTTCCTTCGCAATAAAGCAGAAGAACTCTAGAATGATTGGCAACTGTACTGAAAAGTGCTGTGGCATTCTGGGAGGCTGAGGCAGGAAGATCT
Source organism: Hystrix cristata (assembly GCA_004026905.1). Taxonomy (NCBI): domain Eukaryota; kingdom Metazoa; phylum Chordata; class Mammalia; order Rodentia; family Hystricidae; genus Hystrix; species Hystrix cristata. Next base: position 734 of record PVJO010021619.1, on the reverse strand, counting down.
CAAATTCAAGCCCATCCTGAGCACCTGAACACCATAGTGAGACCCTGTCTCAAAATAAAATATAAAAAAGGCTAGGAATGTAGTTCAGTGTGAAGGTCCTGGGTTCAATTCCTAGTTAAAAAAAAAAAAAAGGCAAGGCTGTAAACAGTAGTGGCTGTTAGCCCTAAAGCGTTCTAGAGACTGGCAGCAGAGCTCAGTGATGGCAGTGGTGACTGGCATCAATTGGCGGTGAAAGGTGGCAGTGATTGGCAGCAGTTGGAGGAGAACAGTGGTAGAGACCTGCAGAGGCAGCAGAAGCTGGTGGAAGAGCTCCAGGTAACTGCACAGGGGACCATGGTCCTTGGCCACAGAAGAGCTGATGGGGCAGCTAGGAGCTGCCAGGAGCTATAATACCAGGAGAGACTGAGAGCCACTGGCCATAAAGCCTGGAGCAGGTAGGGAAGCTGCACTTGCCAATTTGTATTGTCTTAGTTACTTTTCTCATTGCTGAGACAAAATACCCAACACCCAAAGTTGAAGGAGGAAAGGTTTATTGTAGCTCAGTTTGTAGTGGTTTCAGTCCATAATTGACTCGCTCTAAAGCAGGGTGGCATGGCAGAGGAGAAACAGTTCATGGCAGGCAGAAGGCAGCAAAACAGTGAAGTAATAAGGAAGTAGCAGCAGGCCTGCCTTCTTTCTGTCCCTTTATATCCATCTGGGCTTCCTGCCCTTTGAGGGGATGCCACCCACACCCC
>PVJO010021618.1:0-29688 GCA_004026905.1 Hystrix cristata | reverse complement strand
GATTTAATGCAATTCCAATCAAGATACCACTAACATACTTCAAAGAATTAGAAAGGACAATCATGAATTTCATCTGGAACCACAAGAGACCAAGAATAGCAAAAACAATCCTAAGCAACAGGGGAAAAGCAGGGGGCATCACAGTCCCAGACATAAAACTATACTATAGAGCTACAGTATTAAAGACAGCATGGTACTGACAAAAAGACAGACCTGAGGATCAATGGAATAGATTGGAGGATACAGAAACAACCCCGGGCACACTCAAATGCCTCAGCTTTGACAGGGAAGCCGGGCACCCTCACTGGAAGAAGGATGGCCTATTTGACAAATGGTGCTGGAGGAATTGGCTAACCACATGCCGAAAATTAAAAATAGATATATGTCTCTCACCATGTACTAAACTCAAATCAAAGTGGATCAAGGATCTAAACATTAAAACAGAAACATTAAATTTACTGGAGAGTGGAATGGGAAGAACCCTCGAAGACATAGGGGTAGGAAAAAAATTTATGAACAAAACCCAGACTGCACAGGAAACAATACAAAGAATCAGTGCTTGGGACCACATGCTATTAAAAAGTTTTTGCACAGCAAAAGAAATCACCAATAGAGTAGGGCGAAAACCCACAGACTGGGAAGAAATATTTGCTAGCTATCCATCAGACAAAGGTCTAGCATCTAGAATATACAAAGAACTCAAAAAAATTAAACCTCCCAAATTTAAAGACCCAATCAAAAAATGGGCAACTGAAATGAATAAACATTTCTCAGATGAAGAAATAAAAATGGCAAATAAATATATGAAGAAATGTTCAACATCACTGGTCATTCGAGAAATGCAGATCAAAACAACATTAGGATTCCACCTCACTCCAGAAAGAACTGCGTATATGGAAAAATCAACCAATGGCAAATGCTGGCGGGGCTGTGGGGAAAAGGGAACACTCCTCCACTGTTGGTGGGAATGTAGACTGGTCCAGCCACTGTGGAAATCAATATGGAGATTCCTCAGAGAACTACAACTGGAGGTTCCATTTGACCCAGCTATTCCCCTGCTGGGGATCTTCCCAGAAGAATTAAAATCGTCATACCACAAGGACGTATGCACCACCATGTTCATGGAGACACAATTTGTAATGGCTAAGTCTTGGAAACAACCTAAATGTCCAACAACCAACGAATGGCTGAAGAAAATGTGGTTTTTCTGCACTATGGAGTACTGCACTGCCATGGAAGGGGATAAACTAGAGTCATTCATATGTATATGGATGTTTCTTGAGAACATACTCTTAAGTGAAATAAATCGGACACTCATGAGCGCACATTGAGTTGTTTCTCTGATATAAGAGACCATGACTGTAAATAAGGACAAAGAGGTGTAATAGATATTATATAAAAGGAGCATGGTGTGCAGAGGAGAGGAGTGCTAGAAAGAAAGAAGGGGAAAAGCAGAAAGGCAACAGGGGAAAGAGAGGGGAAAGGGAAAATATGGAAGATGATGAATGAACCTGCTGTAAATAGGGAGGGAGGGAGCAGAGGGGAGGGGCGGGGGAGAGGGGGGGAACCAAGATGCACCATGTATAGGTACAGAATAAATGTAATGAATGTGACCATTGTATGTAGAATGTACCAATACATGCTCTTGGTTTAAAATAAAAAACAAAAAAAACAAAAAAACAAAAAAAAAACAACAAAAAAAGTAAAATTAAAAATTTCATTTGACCCAGCTAGTCCCTTTCCTGGTACAGTATCTTCCCAAAAGACTTAAAGACATCATATTACAATGATACATGCATATCTATGCTTATAGCAGCACAACTCGTGATAGTTAAGTCTTGGAAGCAGCCTGTATGCCCACTGACAGGTGAATGGATAAAGAAAATGTAGTATTTATACACAATAGAGTATTATTAAGCCTGGAGAAAGTTAAATTTGAGTCATTTTTAGGAAAATGGATGTATTTTGAGACCATAATACTAAGTGAAATAAATCACACACAGTAGGTTAAATGTTACATGCTTTCTCTTATATGAGAAACCCAAAGTACAAATAATTTAAACAGCAAAATACAGATAGATGATAGGGAACAAGGACACAGACTCTGTGGATATGGGGAGGAGACCTGGGCATGCTGGATATGAGAAGGGGAGAAAGAAAAGGGGAAGTAAAAAGTGTCAAGGTGTAGTGTGTATATGCACCAGTTTCCCATGATGACTGTTTTTTATTACATATTACAATCATACACTAATAAACACTTTTTTAAAAAGGGTATTTTGCAGTGAAATAAAAGAAAAATTTAAAATTAAATCCTACTTTTATTATGCTAGTTTGCTTGTCTAAATCATTTGTCAGGAGAATGAAGTTAACACACAAGGATTTTGTAAATTTTCAGGGAAATAATGTACAGTATGTGCTGGCACAACACACACCTGTAATCCCAGATACTTGGGAGGCTGAAGCAGGAGGATCATAAGTCTCAGGTCCGTCTGGGCTACGTAGCAGGACACTGTCTCAGAAACAAAAACAAAACAGAAACAAAAACAGAAAGAAGAATAAGAAAAAAGGAGATAATGTGTGCAAGAGTGTATAACATCAAGTTGATGCTTAGTAAATGATATTTACTAACATAGTTCCCTATTCAAAATTTTCATTGTTTTATTATCTCTAGGATAAAATCTAGAAACTAAGGTTGATATTCAAGATCATGAGTTGGGCCTTATCAGCCTACATCAAATTATTTTATACTAATTTTTAATTACTGCTTAATCACACACATCTCTGTGTGCCAAGAACAGGCCATGTTCATTCTAACGTCTCTGTGACCAGCTATGCTGCCTATTTTGGGGGACTACTTACTACCTCTTCTATTCTGTTGGAGTGTCTTCCAAGTTTCAACTGCAGGGGTGTCACCTCTGTGGAACTCCCCTTGACTCTTTTAGGTGCAGGGTCTATAGGAATGAACAAGCTGGGCGATGTCTGCTGTTACAAAGCACGTACTCCAGCAGGGGGCCAGGTGACAACCAGATAAACAAAGAGATGACTGACTGTATCCTGAGCTAATCACACACTTGCCTGAGGTGTAATCTCGAGAGGCCGCCGCTGTCTCCAGCAGCCTGCTGCACAACTCTTCTGCTGTGGAAAGCGCACCATCCCTGTGGCCACAAGGCAGGCACTGGACATCAGGAACTCAGAATCCCTACAATTACTATAGATGCCAATTCCTCAACTTTACTGCCACTTTCTTTGCTATGCCTGAAACACTCAGTTGCCGCTTGCATCAGGGAAGTAGATTTCCAATGCTTAGCTTGTTTCTTTTTCTTTAAGTTGGCTTAAAGCATTTCATTACCTCAATTTCTTCTTTTTTTATTAGTACATGGTTGCAGTATATAATGATCACATTCATTGTGTGGAGTTGGTATGGACATAACACATCCTCGTTCTTTTTTTAATCTCCTTCCCCTTGCTTCTCTTCTTTCCATCTCTTGGACCCCTCCTCCTACTTTTTTTATACATGTTTGTAGTACATAATGGCCACATTCCATGTAGAGACTTGGTATACATACATAACACATCATGCTTCCTTTTTTTTTCAATTAGCAGTAATTATGCCTCTGAAAAACCTCATTGGCCATGATACAGACACTGTGCAAAGCTCCCATTTCCTTTTCTTAAAATCCCATTTCTATCCCCACTCTCCCCTCTCCCTCTGTCTCTTAGTTCCCTTATGCTAAAGATCTATCTTGCAATTTCCTATTGTCTTTCACTTTGTTTTTTATTTATATTTTGGATGTCTCATATAAGAGAAACCATGCAATATTTAAGCTTATATGTTTATTTCATGTAACATTATAGTCTCAAGGTGCATCCATTTTCCTACATGTGCTCAAGTTTATCCTTCTTTATGGCAGACTAATACTCCACTGTGTATAAATACATTCTCTTTATTCATTCTTCTGTTGAAGGTCACAAACACTTATTTTACTTCTTTACATTATGAATTAAATGTGTTTGTAAACATTCATTATCCTCAGAAGAAAGTTTCAGCAGTCACTCACTTCCTCTCAAAACTGGCCTTGAGAAATCACTTTTTTTGTCTCTATAATTCTGTCAATTTTGAACATTTCATATAAACAGAATCATATTTAAAACCCTTATAATGGGTGCATTTGATTGGTAGACCTAATTTGCTTCTATCCCAGATGCATAGACTAGTGGGAAAATGGGTTTTAGGGTTCTGTCTTAGGGAGGCTTTGTGGTTTAGATCTTAACATCCCCTGAATGCTCATGTGTTTGAATGAGTGACTGCCAATGCAGAGTGTTTTAGATGTGCAGCTTTTAGAAGGTGACTGGACCATGAGGGCTCTGGCCTCATAAATGAATCAGTCCATTTATGGATTCATAGTTTAATGGGCTATTTGAACATGGTGGAAACGTTAAGAGCTGGAGTTGAAATGGAGGTAGCAGGCCCCTGGGTATGCTGCTGAAGGGCATATTTTGTCTCCAGCCTCTTCCTCTCTCTCTTTCTAATTCCTGGCAGTCCTGAGGTGAGCAGCTCTGTTCCACCACACACTCCCCACCATGATACTTTTCCTCACCACAGGCCCAAGAAACAGCAGAGCTGAGTTACCATAGACTGAACCCTCTGAAACCATGAGCCAAAATAAATCTTTCCTCGTCTTGATTTTTTCTGGTGTTTTGTCATAGTTTGAGAAAACTGGCTAACAGAAGGCAAGTAGAAACTGATAAAATGTAAAATGTATTCAGTAGGTGATGAGAGTTTATGCATGAGATGTCTTCATTGTAATATGCCACGGACATTCACCAGTTAAAGCACTGCATGCTTACTTGTGGTAGCTTTTTCTTTAGATATCATCTAGTTGAAAAGTATTGCTCCATTTTGGATGTGAGAATTTCTCCACCTAAATATAACATAATGTTCACTATATTTGTGAGTTCATGAGTTTATCAGCTATCTGTATTTTTCTAGAACAGGTCCTGGAACTGCATGGTAAACTGTAATGGCTAGAAAATATGATCCACACACTAGTAAACATGAACAGCTTTCTAGAAAAAGAAATATCATGATGTGACTCATTTAATGAGATTTACATGAGTTATTTTTAATCTATATCTGGCCATGAAAAGAGATATTTCTCACCATTTGTTAATGAAAATCTTTAAAACAGCAATTTAATGGAGAGGAATAAAATATGAATTTTGCTTTGCCTATTGATTTTTTGGATTTAATTTTACTCAGGTATAATTATATAAAACAAAGTAAGTCCTTTTTCATATTTGAGTAGTTTTGACAAATATATCCACCCAAATAATTATTACCCACAATTAAAATATAAAACTTTTGGGTGAGAAACTCCAAAGTTCCCTCTGCCCCTTTTGTCATCTCCACCTTCACAGTCTTACAAAGTCACTGATATACTTACCAGTACTGCCTTCTTAAAATTCTTGAGACAGCATTTCCATACATTAATGCATCCATGTTAAGTATGCAACGTGCTATAGCCATTGATTTTTCCAAAAGTATAGCTATCCTCACTATGCTATTTTACTCTTGAATTTCCAGCTATAATTATTGAACTTCAGAAAATCTGCCAGTCATTTGGTTGTACATGGAAGCATTAAATGTCTTCATTGTTTTCTATACCTACAAATCCACACACGGTGACTTTATAGAAACCCATAAATTATATAATAATATTCTCCATCCATAAACTAGTCCTGAAAAATTACCGATACAAAGGCCAAATAAAGCAGATGTAAAATTATGCTACTGAGTTGGAACCAAGCCATTAGCTGGTGTCACATAGCCTTGAATCATGAGGTTTCTGCAGCATGAATATTAATGATATTCCCAGCTGACCACTGCCAGAGAGTTATTTTAGAGGTGGGAGACTATAAGTCTTAAGTAAACAAATGGACAACAGACATGCACAACGAGCGAGTCAATGTGTGACATGTGGAGAGGGTAGATGCTGCACATGTCAAGTGTTTTTCAGAGGCTTCCACTAATGGTACAATCCCGAAAAAGCTTATTTGAAGCTATTTAGCATATTTTATGAGTTATCAATTCCTAAATGTCTTTCCAGTCTGGCAAGAGAATCAGATTGTAGAGGACAATGCCAGTAATCCTCTTCAGCAGGTAGGATAATGGCTCCAGTGTAGATCAGCCCCCTGAGTGTGAAGTTAAATGGAACGAGTTTTTATAGTATGCTCCTGATTTACATGAGGGTTGCTATAAAAATGCTGGGGAGAAGATCACTATACCTTTGATACTTAGAAGCCCTTGAAAAATGTTTCACAAAAGAGTTTTGGAACCATTTAAAATGTGCGAAATAAATCATAGTAATTGTACAGTCAATGGTCATCACCCAATAATCTCTCAGTTCTGTGTACCAAACATTGTGAGTGCATCGTGCCTGCAGCATCACTTGAGTCCACACAGAAGGAGGGCACCTGCTCTCACTCTCTCAAGGCAGAAGAGTGCACCCAATCTTCAGCCATAACACAGAGTGCCAAGTTTAAGAAGAGAAGTCCAGGTTGGGGATTTAGCTCAGTGGTTAGAGTGCTTGCCTAGCAAGTGTAAGTCCCTGAGTTTGATCCCCAGCACCAGGGAGAAAAGAAAAGAAGAGAAGCCCTGAGTGTTATGGCAGTGGGGATAAAGAACTCTAGATTTATCCCTAAAGGGCCACAAAAACTTTTCTGAAATGAAGACTTTTTTTTTTGCTAAGTTAAGAAGGGCCAGCCATTTAACTCAGTAGAGGATGTAGGATCTGTTTGGTTGTATTTCTAAGAAACCTCTTATTATTAAAAGTCACATTTTAATTCCTCAGCGGAAAAACACATAATATGCTAGAGAGTGTCAAGATTTTAACATACGATTGTTTCCTCCTGCAGAGATTTCAATAGCATATATTCTCTATTATTTCAAGAGGATATATATAAGAGGATATATATATGAGAGGATATATATATCCAGCAGTAATATCCAGTTCGATCCAGGGATCTAGTGCAGGGCTTTGCACTTGATAGGCAAGAACTCTACCACTGAGCTAAATCCCTAACCCCTCTAAGGGTATATTTTTATGTTACAAGCAAAAACAAAAATCAAAATGGGCAAAATCAAAGCTAAACTCAGTCTTATTCTTTTGTCCACACAGCCCCAGCCCTCTGGTGCTGGCCTCCAACCTTATGATCTTCCTTGTTTTTGTCATGGGAAGCCTAGGAAGGGAAGGAAGTACAGAGAAAGATGTGGGTGGGGCCACTAGCTTCACTCTGGAAGCAGTCACGTGGTACTACGCCTTGTCTGCATGAGTGGTTCTTTTTTCTTTGCCAGTGAGCTATTGATTCCCAGTAAAGACTGACTTGTAATCAATAGTACTTTACGCAATGCAAAACAAGTTTCATAATTAATTGATTATGTTATATCTGATTCCCAGTATAAAATCTTGTTCTATTGGAGAAATGCGTAACTTTGGTCTTTGGTGAAATGAGAGTATATGAAATACATCAAGGGGTATGTTCAGATTTTGTGTGTCATGCTAAGGATTTTTTTTTTTGGAAGGAAAAGAAAGTGATTAGTTGACAAATTTCAGGGAGTGTCGAGAGTTAGCACAAGACCTGAATTCAGAAAAACCTTGCTGGACTATAGATTGGGAAATGGTGAGAGAAAACACTGAAGAAGCTCTTAGGACAATGAAGACCTAAACTAGAGGAGCAGGAAAGTACAGGAGGGAATAATTTAGAGCGGTAAGAACACAGACTGGGCTTACTTAGTGACGAAGTGAATGTAGAGGGGTGTGTGTGTGTGCGCGCAGTGGGTGTCTCTATTAATTTCTATCTTTCTGACTTAGGGCCAGCAGGTTAGATAAGAGACAGGAGGAGAGGAGAAGCAACAGGAGCAGGTGGTTCTGAGGGGGACAGAAAGAGGATCGTCACTCCTGGGTTAAGGGTCAGTCTGTATGGAGTGCCGAAGGGCAAACTCTCAACAGGCAGGTCTGAAACTATGGGAACTATGTAAGAGATACTGGATTTCAAAAGATGAAATCTTAACTTTATCAAAGTAAAACCCACATACCGCGGGACTCATTGTATACAGCTGCTCGCCCTTTGCAACTCCATGATGGCCTGCAGTGCCAGTGGAGAGTAATGGAGGGCCCTGAGGGGGAAGGGAGGGTGGAGGGAAGAGGGGGCAGGGAGGGCAGATAGAGGGCTTGGAGGGGGGAGGAGGGCCCTGAGGAGGAAGGAAGGAGGGAGGGGAGGGAGGAGGGAAGAAGAGGGAAGAAGAGGGAAGAGAGAGGGGAGGGCAGACGCGGGTCGCACAGAAGTGCAGTCCCTTCCTCCGTTCCTGGTGCTCTTTCTGCTTTTTCTGCGGCCCACAGCATGGGTGCCAGGCCCGGGCCTCCAGCCGGACTCTTGCAGCGCCCAGGCCGTCCGTCCTGGGTCCCTGGCTGGCAGAGAGTTTTCCATACGCTCTGACTGGCTCCCTCTGATGCCTTAAAGGGTGGCTCCCTGCCTAGCTCCTCCGGACCACGATGGGTCCTGTAGATTCTGCAGCCGCCCCACCCAGCTCCTTGTGCGGGCACCCCCCGGACCCTCCAGCTCAGGAGCAGGCTCTCCCTGTCTCTCCAGCTCTGCCCCATCTGTCAGCTCTTCCGTTCTTACTGTATAAGCCTTGCTTACTTCAACCCGACAAACTGCAGAGTTAATGGCAGTTTGAAATTCATTTTCTGTGCTTAAGTCCCTGGGGGTGCTTCTCTCTGCTGGGTGGGCTCCCACTGATTCAGGCGTCATTTTTGCCTCCAGGAGCCTAATGTCACCTGAGGCTTTTGCACAAGTGACATTACATCAGTAGGCAGGTACATTTTACTATTTCTCAATTCAGTTTTTAGAAACAGTTTCTTCTTATCACCAAGTAATTCTTCATTAATTAAATTTCAACATTGTTTATAGGTGTTACTCTAAAATCAGTGATGACTCCCCGCATTTCCACACCACCCAGGCCACATCCAATCCCAGCTCTCTTCTTTTTTCTCTTGGTGTTTTGAGACAGGGTCTCACTGTGTACCCCTAGCTGGCCTCGAATTTGAGGTGATTCTCCTGCCTGAGCCTCCCGAGTGCTGGAATTACACGCGTGCACGACGGCACCAGCTTCTATCTCCCTGCTGCCCTCCTTCTCCTGACTCTTTGTAAGACCATCGTCTTTCTTAGTTTGTCCCCTGGTGAGCCAACAACTTCACAACAGATACCTGACCCCATCTCTTATTCCAGAGCCTAGAAAAAAATACTAGTTTTTCTGTTTACCAATCCTGTAAGGCCAGGCAGTCATCACTACCATCCTTTCCTCTACCTTTTCTTCCCCTTTTCTATCTCCCAATGTGTTTTAGTTCAGCTTTTGTTTTCTTAAAATTATTTTTAATTTGATAAGATTTAAAAATGTACACCCTACCCTACAGATTAGAATGAATTATATTAAGTAAGCTGTTCACATTATAATTCAATATGTAGCATTTACAGTATTTCTTTTTATTTACTTATTTAAATTGACACTTAATTGTACAAATTTATGGGGTACAGTGTGCGATTTTGGTACCCTACACATTGTCTAATGATCAAACTGGGGTAAGAGCTAACACTTCAAACATTTACCATTTCTTTGCAGTGACGCACTCAAAATCTAATTAGTCTGAAGTAACCCTTTGTTAACTAGAGTCACTCTGGTGTGTGACAGAGCACCATCCATACTATTTCAGCTCGTAAAGACTTTTTCTTTGTGAGTCAAATTATGCCCTGTGATTATATTTCCTTCTCTAAACTCACAAAGTCAGGATCTGGCATCATGCAAAAGGACATAAATCTAGTATCAATTCAAGAGAACTCTATCATTTACTCAAACGCATGTCACTTTTTAGTTTGCGTCAAACTTAAGCTACCTTTCTCTTACAGCTGGTGCTTTTAAAAATCTCCTGTAAGTGCTGACTTAGCTCATATTCTTGACTTGCATGATAGTCTTTAGTTTTCTCAGCTCTGGTGCCTCCTGTGGGTCATACTGAATTTCCTCCCTCTTCCCTCTTGGAGGACTCCATTCTCTTTTCAATTTAAGCTCTTTGAGTTCTGTACTTACCAAACAGCTTATAGATACTCTTAGCTGCTTTCCCCCAGGTGTTTAATTTCTTTAGCCAAGTTTCACATCTTTGTTTTGTTGGAGCATCTCCCCAAATGACTTCCTGAGTACGAGTTTACAGCGGGTAAATTTTTAGAGTTCCTACATGCAGGAGAATGCCCACATTTTGCCCTTGTATTTCATTATTTTTCTAGGTAGAGTATACTAAGTTAATGATGCTTTTTTGTTAGTGCTTTGAAGTCTTTGAGCTTTATGTTCCAACGCCCAGCATTACTATAAGCAGACTAACACTCTAGATTCTCAGGATCTCTCTTTTTTAAATTTTTGGTTCCGTGAGCACTTGAATGTGTGACGGAGTAGGGGGGAGGTGATGTGACGTGCGTTGATTCCTTTTCATCCTCTGGGAACTCAGTTGTCCTTTTGTTCCATGCTGCTTCACAGTAATGACTCTTGCTTTATTTTCTGTCTCCCCAGCTTCGTTGAAGCATCTTGAGTGTGTCGACCCCTGTGCAGGGCATTCTCCATTTGTCTGTCCAGATCTGGGTCTTAGTGAGCTACGGTAACACATTTCTTTGCCTTTCGGTGTCTAGTTGGCTTCGGCCAGTGGAAGGCATCAACTGGGTATTGGGAGGTGGGAAGAAGACAGACTCCTGTATTATTTATTTGGAAAGTGCCCTGTGGGGCAGTGGCCAGATTTCTGTCAACAGCTCCTAGCTGCTGCTAGGTTTAAGGACTGCTGCTGGTTCTTCTTGCCTGCTCAGTTACAGGTCAAGTAGTTGATTCCCGCTCTTGCGAGTCTCAAGGTGCATCATTATTCCTGGCTGGGTTCCCCATAATTAGTCCTAATCCCTCTTTTGTACCAATCTATATATTAAGCTCTCTTTGATACCTGCTTTGGGCTGTACTATTTAGTGGCTATGAGGAACCTGGCTGAAACAGTCTCCCATGGCCATTTTCTTCTTGGTGGTTTAACATACACATTAGGAGAAAAGATCAATACTTCTACTTCAATTTCCCTTTATGATGGGGGCATGAAAATACAGACTGTGATGACCAAAGCACCTCCATTTTATCCGAGCTCTTCCTTATCAGGTGGCCTCCCCAGGAACCTGACCTTTGCCGAACTGTTAACTCTCTGCAAGCCCCCCACAAAACCACCTTCTGTGGGACAGAACAGGCTGTACCTAGTGTTGCCAATGATAAATTGCTTTTCTTGGTAAACGTCTAAACCAACAGTTCTATAGCAATCTTATGATTGTGATGTATACAATTCTATAACAATCTTGTGACTGATGTAATTGTGGTTTTTTTCCTATACAAGCCCTACTCTGCTTTGCATCAGTGTTGAGGTTATTTTCTTTGGGTACCATCCCACCCTTGACTGGTGGCTCATAAAGGACTCTTAACTGGCATACACTCTGTGTGTGGCAACTCTCTTTCTTGCGTCCAGATGAAGTGACCACTGAGTGGCTGGTGGGGTCAACTTGGGGTTCCCACTTCAAGATGAGTTGGAATCGGGATAGAGGAGAAGCAGAATGTAGATGATAGCTCAAGTTTAGGTAGGTTTGTCCCAGTGTCTTAGTCCATTCCAGGATACTATAATGAAATACTTTAGGCTGGGAAATTTATGAGCAACAGAAGTTGATTGCTCACAGCTCCAAAGACTGGGAAATCTAAGATCAAGGCACCAGCAGATTCCGCCTCTGGTGAGGTGCTCTGCTTCCAGATGGTGCCTGCTGTGTCTGCCGTGCTGGAAGAGGTGGGCAGCCTCCTTCAAGGCGTGTTTACAAGTGCACTAGTTAATCATTCCGAGTAACATAGTCTGATCTTAGCCATCATCCCGGTTACTCTTCCTTATAACTCTTTTCCCTTTCTGCCCTTCCTTTTGTCCAGTAACTGTCTCCTGACCCAGGAATGCTGAATGCGAGTGAAAAGGGTTAGCACATTCCAGTCTTGTGCCGAGCACACATTTGCCGTTGGGGTCTGACCACCTGTGCAAGCTGCCATTCGGTGAACGCGACAAGATTGAGTAGCTGGCGGCAGCCTCACTGTCCTGATTATAGCTGATTCTCCTCCAACACATCGAGGATGAGCGATGGGCATCAGCATCCCATCCTTGACCCTCTGCTGAGCCTCCCCACACTCAGTTTTCTGTGAAGGCACAAAGAGCCCGGGCGCTGTTCGTGACAAGGAAAAGACCCAGTAGCATGTTTGGGTCAGGGTGGAGCGATATTCCCTCTCCGTGCTCCTCTGCCCTGGGGCTGCAGTGCGCGGCGAGGGACTGCGCCCTCCTAGTGACTGACTGATGACCCGCTCGCCCTGGAATTGGAAATGCTGCACAAGTCGGACACTGATCATGCAGCTTCAGAGCTTCGGCTTTATTAAAAGGGCTTTATCATAACTTGAAAAAGCTGCTCGTTTCCATGTAAACCTCTGAGGTAGGCTGCTTCCAGTGCCATTCTACAGCTGAGCGTTTGGGCTTGGCGGCCTCCTTGGCAGAAGTTATTGGCTTAGTCAGGGAGAGAACTCCAAAGCTTTGTCTTGCCAGATTACTGCCCTTCAAGTCACACAATTATGGTGACAAATAGGACCACCAGGGTAATGTTCGAAGAACCGAGATAGGCATGGAAGCTGTTGGTATGAGAAGCTGGAAGATAAAAGGCATCATTCATTGTTCACGCAAAAGACAGTCTGTGCCTGCTGTTAAGGCACCAGGGACGAGTCAGTCAAGTTATAGAGTCGCCTCTTGGCTCGCTGCTGTTTATGCTGCGGCTTTGTGTTTGGTTTCCATGTTGGATCTTCTTGCTGGTAGAAACCATCAAGCTGGCCGAGCTGTTCCCACGGGCAGGGTGATGCATCCCTGTTTCATTCTTAGAGGGCACACGGTGAGCAGATAGTTAACCAGATAAAACAAGATCCAGTGCAGTAGAGGTTTTAGTGGTCTGTTCTGCCCTCTGTTTTGGGGTCCTGGGAGATGGGGTGTTCTCTGAAGAGAGCAGAGCACTGAGGGAGACAGAAGAGAAGGGTCCGGAATTTTATTGGATTCCCTGACATGGTGGTCAACGAAAGAAGACTGCTCATATTAGGATGTGACTGGAAGGTGGAGACGGAGGTGAAGAAAAGCTTGAGATCTGTGGTCCAGAGAAGGAAATTATGTTGCATGGACCTGACACAGAAAATTTAAAAGGAGGGTTCTGGTCTCGCCCCAGGTGCTGTCCCATCCAGGGGTGCTGAAGGGAACAAAGACAAGTAGTGCCGTGACGGCCTTAGGACACAGTAGACATGAAGGGAGGCTCCTGAACGCTGATGGTATCACAGCTTTGGGACACATGGAGGCAAGAATGACCTAGACTCCTTCAACAGCAAGTGTGGGAGAACCGGGAATCTCTCTCATCTCTGCACACCAAGAACGGGAACCAGTATGAGTAGCAGAAAGGGCTGATGTGTAGTGGACAAGGACAAAGGCGGGGGAATCCTGCGTCAGGCCACCATGGTGCAGAGATGCATGGTCCTCCTCTCTCCCAAAGAATATGCACTGTGAGATGATTCGAGAGCGGCAATTCAATTTCCTGAACTTTCCCCATATATCCAGATAATCGGAAATAGGGTATTTGAGGGAGGGACAGAAAAGGGGCAGGGCCAGGCCCTCCTTTGTCTTCCTGTGGTCCCTTGAGTCACCACGTGACTGTGCTTATAATACTGCCACTGTCTGCATGCATTTCCACATCCAGGTACAGTTCGTGTGAGGACGGGGTCTGGTCTGGCTCATCAGCATCCACAGTGTATCTGGCATAGTGAGCGGGGCGCATGATAAACTAAATGTTGTTGGTTTTCCAAAGAAACTGATGGTGGTTCTAGAAGGGAGCATATAGATCAGAGCAAAAAAATCAAGGTTTTTTTCCCCCAGATCTGATCTTGTTGGTAAGCTCTTAAGAGGCCTGTAGTATCTGATTCAGCTTGTGTGCTCTGAGCCCAGACCGTCAGTTCCAAATTTAGTTCTGTTTTCGCCATGCTGGATCACCACAGAGTGTTCCTTCATCTGGCTGCGAACGGAGACAATGGTGTCCACTTACTTTAGTTTTGGATCGAGTTTGGCTGCATGCGTAGGAAATCCAAATACAAGTACTTTAAACAGGAGAAAGGTCTATCTTCCTACAGAGAAGTGGTTTGGAAGAGAGGCGGTCTGGTGCAGGGCTGTACAGCAGGGCTTCTCTGCAGAATGACTGTGGCTTTTACCACCCTTCTTTTCAGCGGCCTTGGAGTGTGCCTTCTACTGTGGTCTTCTGGTAGCTGGTGAGGCTCCCACTACTGCACCTGCTCTGCAGAGAGACAGGAAGATGAGCAAAAGACAATCCCCCACACCAGAAGAATCTGCCTCTTTTCAAGGTTTATGCAAATTCTCAACCCCAAGATTGCATTTGTTTCTAGTTGGCCAGAAGTGTGTCACCTGAGTGGCCATCTGACTAGGAGTCCAGGAAATGTGTCTTTCCTTTCTTACAAGTGGTCATATTGCTAGCCCCACAATGAAAGATGATTATGTTGGTAAGGAAGAAGTAGAGAATAGATATAGGATATGCAAATAACAATATTTGAGCAAGTGAAGTACACAATGGCATTCAGAAAATGTGACTATACTCACATTTGAATTAAGCTTGCATTGTAGTGGAGGATATATATGAGTACATAGCAATGGGGCTGTGTAGACTTGAACATTAGGTTAATAGTGTGTACCTTTTGAGTTGTGTCCTAGCTCAAGGTAATAATTAATACTGACATTATTATTGTGGATATGAATACATATATTCGTTCTGTCGTTAACTACAACTCTGAGAGGTGGGTATGGCTATTATTTCACTTTTTGGATGGAGAAACTGTGAGTTAAGAAAGGTTAAGTTCCACAATCATCAATTGGTAGAGCTTGGAAAAGTTTGTACTTGGTCTGCCTTCAGAGTAAGCTTTTAATCAACAGTATAAATGAGAGAGTATCTTTCAATAAAATGAATTAAAAAGAAAACAACTCATTTTCTCTAACCTTTCCTGGTTCCCTAGATGAAATATGTTAACTGTTGGATCTTACAAATTCATTCAAACTTGTTGTGTCTCTGTGACACCGTGTTCAAAATAAGGAGAATAAATAGCAGATGGTGATGTCTCTGGTGATATAATGAACCCAGGAAGGGAAAGTACAGCCATTTCTCTGGCTGCAGGAAGTGCCTAATTTAGTGTCCCAAATACTATGAGAGGATCTGGCAAATCACATTGGTCGGTGAAGGGAGCTGACATTCCTAGTCATCAAGCCTCACCATTCAAATATGTTGCAATTTAAGAGCTCCCTTTACACGTGGAACTGAAATTCTCAGTATTCTCCAATTGAGAATATGCTGCTCACAAACACATTTAAAGGCAAATGATCTCCAACCAAGCAGCTTGCATTTATTCAAGAAAGGCAGCGAAAATCAGACTGTATGCATGTATGAATATACACATACACATTTGGACGTACTTTACATGTACATATTATAAGCATTGATGCTGATAAAGGAGGAAAAAGCCTGATCATTTGCAGAACGTGTGTTGAGAGATGTGAACGCCACCCAGGCACGGTTCAAGGAAGGCACAGGTGGCAGGCGCCAGCTGATCACAGAGTCCCTGTTATCTGCACAAAGGCAGGCAGAACACAGCTCTGAGCCATTTCCGGGTGAAGATGGGGGCAGTTCAAGTGCAAATGTCGGAGGGCAGGAGGAGGTAGGTTTACCTGGCTTGACTAGTCGGTGGCCAGATAATCCTCAGTATTAACCCCGTCTGCAAAGGTGAGAGGAGGGGCCTTTATCTCCTTTTCCCTTTCTCTTGCCGACCTCCAACGAATAAGCGAGGACTTTGCACCTGTGCCTGCTTCTGATGGGCTACTTTTCCAGTCCACCAAGGGAGAGAAGGAGAATCAGCAAGTGGGTTCACAGTTCCGTAAGTGCGAAACTGGATGATATTTCCTTGATAACTCACCCTGGGAACTGCTCCGCGTCTTCCTCTCATCCTCTCTACCCTATTCGTTCATGCCCAGGTGTTGATGTTTCACTCTGCCCTCAGCGAAGTCCCGCTGCCGGCATTGGCGGCTACAGGTGGTAACTACACACATTCAAGAATCAGGAAGTGTTGCCCCGACTACTTCATGACTTTTCTGTGGACTTTGTCATGGTTGCTCTCTTCTTTATGTTTGGTCACTGTCTCAAGTGACTCTGAGGGCCGGCTGAAGGCTGCCAGTCCTTGTCAAGCCCTCTGTTGGTACCTGTGTTGCCCAGATGGGCTTGTCAACTGCAATCGCTTTAGGGGTAAGTGAGAATCATTTGCTGCTCTTGGGACAGGGAGAACCCCGTAATGAAACAAAGCTCCATGAAGAAAATTACCTTGTAGCTGGGCATAGTGGTCCATGCTTGTAACCCCAGTGCACTGGGAAGCTGAGGTGGGAGAGTGGTAGGTGTGAGACCAGCCTGGCCTACATAGCAAGTTGGAGGCCAGCCGAGAACATAATGAGAACTTATCTCAGAAAACCAAAGTAAAATAAAAAGCCCTGTGTATGATGTTATTAATCTTGTTGAAATTGTTGGAGTAATAATCTTAGCTGGACAAAATCATGGAAATATAAGAAATCAAATGTCTTTTGATTTTAGTAGAGGAAAGAAACTTTTTCATTTGGATAGCT
This sequence comes from Hystrix cristata, assembly GCA_004026905.1. Classification (NCBI taxonomy): domain Eukaryota; kingdom Metazoa; phylum Chordata; class Mammalia; order Rodentia; family Hystricidae; genus Hystrix; species Hystrix cristata. Next base: position 12,850 of record PVJO010021618.1, on the reverse strand, counting down.
TGTCATTGCTTTGTAGTGTTTGAGAATATGTGTAATTTCTGTGAATATGTATATTTCCTAAAGGCTAGCAGAGATGAATGGATAGAAACAGGATGGGGACGCCTTTTTATTTTTTTCTTTTAATAGAAGTTTTACTTGCTAAATTTTACAAAAGCTTTGTAAAGGACCTTCACTGATATTTGGAATTTTAAAAACACCTGTTTTTTAAACTCTATAGAATGTATTTTCATGGCATTAAGACTTTTGTTTGAATAAGGCTATTCAAATGTATTTCCATGGTAACAAGAAGAAAAATAGCAAATTGTGTTGTCAAATCTGATTTTCTGATTATTAAAATCAGACAGCTAACATACACATTTTTGGCCATTCCATTGCTTTTTATCTTTTCCCATTAGAAATTCATGTACCTCATTAATACGGATGATATTAATGAGCAATTTGTCACAGGTTAGGCTGTGTGAAGTTTTCCTAGCCAGCTCTTTAATCAGTGACAGAACAAATAGGGTGGAAAAAACAAGAGTGTAGACAGAATGTTTTAAAAAACAATGAGAATGCATTGTTTTTAACTACGTAGAGTTTTAAACTCTATTTAGAAGGAATTTGGAAGTGTATTTGTATTTGCAAAACTTGGTGGCTACAAGGTTTTCTACACTACCTACAAACACTTTATCTAGCAAATATGCACTGAAAATCTTTCTTGTCCCAGGAACTATGCTAGGTAGGTGTTAGAGTGAGCCAGAGCGCTCACTGCCTTCAGAAAGCTAAAATTCTAGTGATACGATAGAGAGGAAATAAATAAATCACAAAAAAGCAGCTAATAGTCCTCCATATGTGTAAAAAAGAGTGTTGTGGAGGTTATTAGACCAGAATAAAAAAGGGCTAAAGTATTCCTTGGGAGCTGCTTTTCAAGAAGAGTTATAGGAAAGAAGTAGGAGGTTCTGAGATCATGAATTAAGACAGTAATACACTGGGCAGAAGGAATCAGGTCAGAGCCCCAGAACTGTGACAGTGTTGTGTATGTCTGCACCTGCTGTGTCTGAATAGCCTGCAGGGTTTAGTGACTCCCTGGATAACCCAGGCCACGTGGGCATGTGACGAGGGTATCAGTGATGGTCGGGAGGCAAGGGATGGGCCAGAGTGGTTGAGACCTGGACCTTAGGATCCATATTCTTTGTCCTTTGCCATCAGAGGTATTATGAGGACTTAAGTTTGAGAAGCAGCAGGCCAAAGAAGAAAGCACCTTCAGAATCATCACTTCTGAAGCTTTCTCAGCTACTCTTCATATAGAATGGTGGAATGATACTTACCACTCAGGACTGATGGGAAAACAAATTTAGGAAAAACAACAAGTGCCTAGCAACTGCTTGGTACACAGTTGACTTAGGTACATTCTCACTTCATTCATAACATATTCTTTACAGGAATCCTCTAGGAATTATTTTTGTAAGTGGCAAAACACTTAATGAAGTTTTTCTGATTGGTTTGGTAAATATGAGTTATGGCCTTATTTATCCATATAATTATATGAAGCTTCCAAATTTCTTTGGTGATAGAACATGCTAGAAAATATGGAAATTAGATTTGACTAAATCAAATTTATGATTCTGATGCAGGCTAGATTTAAACTCATATGCGGTTTTTGCAAAATTTCTCCCTCTTAGCCTTTTTTTCTCAGAAGTAGAAATAACAGAAATTTTCCAGTCTTGCTCATGTGGGGATCTTTGAAAGACAAAGTGTACAAAAGTGATTGAAAAAGATCTGTACGTACATAAATCAATAAATGAAATATGTCACATAAAAGGGACAAGGACAAAAATCGTGTGATTATCTCAATAGGCCCAGAAAAGCCTTTGACAAAATTCAACATCTTTTATGATAAAAAAAAATGAAGAAAATATGTGTAAAAGGGCTTTATCTCAATCCAATAAGTGTCCTTTATGACAAACTTACCGACAACATCATTTTAAGTGGGGAAAACTGAAAGCTTTCTCTTGAATGCCAGGAACAAGAAAAGGCTGTCCACTGACACCACTCCTGTTTCACATAGCTCCCCAAGGATCAGAAAGAGAAGTCAGGCAAGAAAAAGAAATAAAAGGGATATATATAGAGGGAAGGAAGAAGTCAAATTACCATTATTTACAGATGACACGATCCCAAAAGACTCCTAGAATTAATAACCAAATTCAGCAATGTAACATAATGCAAAATTGATACACAAAAATCAGTAACATTCTTGTATACCAATTATGAGTCCACTGAGAAATAAATTAGGAAAAAACCCGTTCACAAATAGCACCAGGAAAAATCAAGTACTTAGGAAATAACCCAACCAAGGAAGTGAAAGACCTCTACAAAGAAAACTACAGTACTTTGAAAAAGGAAATCAAAAAGGACATCAGAAAATAAAAAGATATCCTGTGTTCCTGGCTAGACATAATCAATATAATTAAAATGGCCAATCTCCCCAAACTTACACAGATTTAGCATAATCCCAGTCAAAATACCAGAGCATTCTTCATAGAACTGGTGAAAACAATCCCCAAATTCACAGGAAACAGAAGAGACTCAGAATAGCAAAAGCAATCCTGGGTAATAAGAGCAAAGCAGAAAGCAACACGATCCTGGGCTTGAAGTTGTATTATAAAACTGTAGTGATAGAAACAGCATGGTACTGGAACAAAAACAGACAGGATAAATAAAACAGAGTAAAGGATGCAGAAAGAACCCCAAACACATTCAACTATTTCATCTTTGACAAAAGAGCCTGAAATAGTCCCTGGAGGAAAGATAGCATCTTAGTAAATGGTGCTGGGAATACTGGCTACCCACATTCAGAATACTGAATCTAGATCTGTATCTCTCACTGTGTAGTAAACTAAAATCAAAATGGATCAAAGAATCAAATACTAAAACAGAAACATTTAACCTGATGGAAGATAAAATAGGTAAAACTCTCAAAGTCATAGGTGTAGGCAAGGACTTTCTGGAAAAAAACCCGACTTGCAGAGGAAATAGTACCAAGAATTAACAAATGGGATTATGTCAAATTAAAAAGCTTCTGCACAGGAAAATAAGCAACCAATAGAGTTAAAAGACAAGCTACAGAACTGGAAAAAAAAATCCTTTCCAGCTATTCTGCAGAGGACTAATATCTAGAATATACAAAGTACTCAAAAAAACTTAGACCCTCGCAAAATAAAAGGCCCAATCAAAAAATGGGCCTTTTTTGATTTTGAAATGAATAGGCACTTCTCAGAAGAAGATGCACAAATGTCCAGTAAATACATGAAGAAATACTCAATATTGTTGGCCATTAGAGAAAGGCAAATTAAAACAGTACTGAGATCCTACCTTACCATGCAAAGAATGGCCATACTAAAAAGCAAACAATAACAGATGCTGGTGAGGCTGTGGGGAAGAAGAAACCCTTCTACCCTGTTAGTGGGAATGCAAACTAGTACAACCACTATAGAAATCAGTATAGATATTCTTCAATAAAGTGTGAGGCGAACGTGATAACCACTACACTGTGGAAACTATTCCTCAATAAAGTAAAGGTAGAAATTTCATTTGACCCAGCTGTTCTCCTTCTAGGTGTTTTCCCAAAAGAATTAAAGACATCATATTGCAGTAACTCATGCATACTCAGGTTTATGGAGCACAATTCATAATAGCACAATTTTAGAAGCAGCCTGTATGACTGTTAACAGATGGATGGATAAAGAAAATGTGGTATTTATATACAATGAAGTACTACACTGCCATAACATAAGTTTGTGACATTTGTATGAAAATGGTTGCACCTGGAGACCATAAAATTAAGTGAAATAAGTCAAATACACTAGCTTAAATATTACATAGCTTCCCTTATATGAGAAACCCAAAGCATAAAAAAGAGCAAAATAAAAGATAGATAATAGGAAGTAGACAGATAGAGATAGATGTTTCTCAAATAGGAAGGGGATCAAGAGATGGAGGGAGGGTGGAGGAGAGGAGGGAAATGAGATCACGAAAGGAATTAAGGTGTGTTATGTACATGTACCAAATCCACACAAGGAATGTAAACATTATGTGTTGCAAACATGTACTAATAAAAAAATTTAAAATGTAGCAGAGACAATATCTCATCTATCCTTAATCACGTAAAGGTGGGTCATTTTTATTTTAATTTAGTATGTATTTATTGATTGCACTACTAGAGGGAGAGAGTGTTTACCTAGGGTAACACATTATTTTAGATTCATTAATTTTCATGTGAACATTTTAAAATAAGAAAAAAGCTCTGTGTTATGCTAATGGTCTTAAAATCTTACTTACTAATCATTATTCATTTCTGTTAGAGGTACATACTCCTTAAGTCAGAGTTTTGCCATATATTTTACTGTTTATATTTTCTAACTAAAAAGTTGTCACTTTTTGGTGGTGGGGGGCATTGCTGGGGATTGAACTCAGGCCCTGCCTCAGCCTCCTGAGTCCTGGGATTACATGCATGCACCACCGTGCCTGGCTGGGAAGTTGATTGCTAAAACATACATTTAACAACACTGAAGACTTACTCATTAGATTCTCACCCCAAAATGAGTGATGAATACTTTCTAAGTATTTGCTATGGACCAAATCCTCCTAGGGCTTGGAGGTGTAGCAGTGAACCAACAGAGAAGGTTGCTACTTTTTATCACCTTGCATTAATAGCCTACAATGGTCTACTGTTCAACACTTTCAGACTGACTTGAGTTGACAGAAGGATTGTTTGATGTACAGTTATGATTAGCGTTTTTCCCCTGGGGAAACTAACCAGTGATCGATTTCAGATTTTTGAAATTTTGATGGGAAGAGAATTGCATGTGGAACCAGACCATGGTCACGTGGTCAAAGTGGGGAGGCTCTGCGGGTTCTGTGGAATGGGGGTGGCTCATGGGAGCTCCGGATGGTCCACTGCAGTGGTTCTTAAACCTCAGCAGATGTGTAAAGCACCTTGGAACTTCTCAGATGTGTATTTCAGGCCCTGCTTGGAGAAATTCAGATTCATTAGGTTTAGAACAACACTTAAGAATCTGAATTTTAAACAAGGGATTTTTGTAAAAATTAAAACGACTTTTTTCAAAATTTGTTTTCCAATAACATCCGAAAAAATGTCAATAATCGAAAATGGAATTATATTAAAATAAAAAGCTTTTGCACAGCAAGGAAAACAATCGATTGAGGAGACAACGTTCAGAATGGAAAAAATATTTGCCAGGTACTCTTCTGATAGACAACCAATTTCTGACATATATAAAGAACTCAAAAAAATTAGACTCAGAAAACAAATGACCCAATCAAGAACCACTTATTGCTTATTTAAATTTCATATTCTTAAGCATTGTTCTAAACCTGAAGAATCAGAATTTCTTCAAGTGGGGCCTGACTAGACATTTCTTAAAAGACAAGTACAAATGACTAATAAGTGCATGAAAAAAATGTGCAATATTAGTCCCCAGGGAAATGCAAATCAAAACAATCGAGAGTCTATCTTACCCTACTCAGAATGGCTGTCATGAAGAACTCACAGCACACATCCCACCACACACACTACAACAAATGCTTCTGAGGATCTGGGGGAAAAGGAACACTTCCATGTTGTTGGTGGGAATGTAAACTAGTACAACCGCTATGGAAATCAGTATGGAGATTCTGCAAAAAACTAAAAATATGAATTCCATCTGACCCAGCTATAGCTCTCCTGGGATCTTCCCGTAAGAGTTAAAGACACTGTACTATAGTGATACATTTTTATAGCAGTGCAATTCACAACACCTAAGCTCTGGAACAGTCTAGGTGTCCATCAGCAGAAGAAAGATTAAAAAAACCCTTTTCTTTATATGTATGAAATATATATCTTTCTTTCTCTATATATAATATATATTACATGTATATATATATTCCCCAAAATGAAGGTAATTGTTGAATATAGCAAACAGATACCAATAAATATAAATATAGAAAACGTGGATCTCATAATGATTAAATAAAAACTCACCAAAGCTCTCTCCGACTACTGTTTACTAGAGAAAAAGGATTAAAATAATTTTTCACAGGAAAAAAGATTTATTTGACATTACACTTGCCCAATATATTATTAAAAACAGATAAATGAATATATGGGAATGGGATTTTTTATGTAATTTAAAAATCTAGCATCAGGAATTGATAATCCATAAATTTGTCTCAAAACCCAGCCCCAACTCTCTCTGCTACACTTTAAAGTTTTCCACACACTTCATTCTTTATTCTTTCCCTTGCTGGATCCCTTAGGATAGTTTTTTATTTACCAGGAACGTGTACTGGTACATCGTAGATATACATAATGATCACATTTATCATAGTTAACTGGTACCTGTACATGACGTATTCTTGGTTCCCCGCTTCCCCACCCCTCCTTACTTACAATAGCTTTTTTTACATTTTTTTCCTCTTTTTCTTTCCCCCTTCCTTCCTTTCCCCCTCCTCCTTCTCTAGTTCTCTTCCGATTCAAATACTGTCTTTCTTTTTCACAATATCTATTACACCTTTTTGTCCTAATTTACATTTATGGTTTCTCATATTGGAAAAACAATTCTATATGCACTCATGTGTGTGTGATTTATTTCACTTAAGAGTATGTTCTTAAGGTGCATGCATTTGCCTATGAATGTTTCAAGTCTATCATTTTTCATGGCAGAGTGGTACTCCATTGTATTAAAAAAATCATATCTTCTTTAGCCATTCATTAGTTGCTGGGCATTTGGGTCATTTCTAAGATTTAGCTATTACAAATTGTGTTGCTATAAACATGGTTGTGCACATAACTCTGTGGTATGATGTTTTTAATTCTTCTGGGAAGATAACAAGAAGAGGAATGGCTGGGTCAAATGGAACCTCTAGATGTAGTTTTTTGAGGAATCTCCACCCTGATTTCCACAATGGTTGGACCAGCCTACACTCCCAACAACAGTAGAGGAGGGTTCCTTTTTCTCCACAGCGCCACCACGTTTGTTATTGGTTGATTTCTTGATAATAGGTATTCTTGAGTGAGATGGAATCTTAGCATCTCTTGGATGAACAGTGAAGGTGAGCACTTTTTCATATATTTATTTGCCGTTTGTATTTCTTCATCTGAGATGTGTCTATTCATTCATTTCAGTTGCCCACTTTTGGACTGGATCTTTAAATTTGGGGGATCTGATTTTTTTTGAGTTCTTTATATATTCTATTATGCCTAGTCTTTGTTTTTTTTTTTTTTTTTTTTTTTTGGTGCCGGGGATTGAACTCAGGGCCTTGTGCTTGCAAGGCAGGCACTCTAACCACTGAGCTAAATCCCCAGGCCCTCTTTATATGTTCTAGATGTTAGACTTTTATCTGAGGAGTCACTGGTAAAATTTTTTTCCCACTCTGTGGGTTGTCTCCCCACTCTGTTGGTGATTTCTTTTTCTGTGCAAATGCTTTTTAATAGGATGTGATGCCAACTGCTGATTCTTTGTGTCATTTCCCATGCGGTCTGAGTTTTGCTCATAAAGTTTTTGCCTACACTGATGTCTTCAAGAGTTCTTCCTATTCTATCTTCCAGCAGATTTAATGTTTCTGATTTAATGTTTAGATATCTGATCCACTTCAATTTTAGTTTAGTACATGGTGAGAGACACGTATCTAGTTTTAGTTGTTGACACGTGGCAAGCCTATTTTTCCAGCACTGTTTACTACAGAGGCTATATTTCTTCCAGGGAGGTTGTTTGGCTCCTTTGTCGAAGATGAGGTATTTGAGTGTGAGTGTGTTTGGAGTTGTTTCTGCATCTTCTAGCCTGTTCTGTTGATCCTCGGTCCGTCCTTTTCCCATTACTATGCTGTTTTTATCACAGTAGCTTTATTGTGTAATTTCAAGTCAGTCGTTGAGAGACCCCCTGCCTTGACCCTATTGTCCAGAATTTTTTTTACTAGTCTTGGTCTCTTCTGGCTCCAGATGAATGTTATGATTGCTTTTCCTAATTCTGTGAAGTATGCTGTTGGTATTTTGATTGGAATTGCATAAATCTGTATAAGTAGTTTAGGAAGTATGGCCATTTTCACTATGTTGGTTCTTCCTACCCAAGAACATGGGATATCTTTCGATTTTCTGGTATCCCTTTCAATTTCCTTTTTTAGAGTACTGTAGTTTTTGATGTAAAGATCTTTAACTTGCTTTGTTAGATTGATTTCTAGATATTTCTTTTTTTTTTTTTGGATACAATTGTGAATGGTGTAGCTTCCCTAATTTCTCTCTCAGTGAGTCTGTTGTTTGTGTACAGGAATGCTATTGATTTCTGAGTGTTGACTTTGTACCCAGCTATGCTGCTGAATTTGGTTATTAAATCTAGAAGTCTTTTGTTGGAGTTTTTGGGGTCTTCTATATAGCGTATCATGTCATCTGCCAATAGTGATAATTTAACTTCTTCCTTTCCTATCCTTACTCCTTTTATTTCTTTCTCTTGCCTAATTGCTCTGGCTAATGTCTCCAGAACTATATTGAATAAGAGTGGTAATAGTGGGCATCCTTGTCTTGTTCCAGATTTTAGAGTGAAAGCTTTCAGTTTTTGACCATTTACTATGATGTTGACTGTTGGTTTGTCATAGATGACTTTTTTCAGGTTGAGATATAGACCATCTATTCCTAATTTCTGTAGAATTTTTATCATGAATCAGTGTTGGACTTTGTCAAATGCTTTGTTTGCATCTATTGAGATGATCATGTGATTTTTATCCTTGACTGTGTTGATATGATGTATTACATTTATTGATTTGCATATGTTGAAGCATCCCTGCATCCCTGGGATGAATACCACTTGGTCATAATGTATTATCTTCTTGATAATTTGATGCATTCTGTTTGCCAATATCTTATTGAGAATTTTTGCATCTATGTTCATTAGGGAAATTGGCTTATAGTTCTCTTTTTTTGTTAGATCCTTTTCTGGTTTTAGTATCAGGGTGATGCTTGCTTCCAGGAATGATTTCGGAAGTACTGCTTCCTTTTCGATTTCATTAAAGAATTTGAGGAGTACTGGTATTAGATCTTCTCTAAATTTCTTGTAAAATTCAGCTGTGAATCGGTCGGGACCTGGGCTTTTCTTTGTTGGTAGATTTTTAATTACCTCTTCAGTTTTGATAGCTGATGTTGGTGATTCATATGTATCTAAGAATTTGTCCGTTTGTTCAGTGTATCCCATCTTTTTTGAGTATAGGTATTTGAAGTAGGTACTGTTGATATTTTGGATTTCTGCAGGGTCAGTTGTGACTTCACCCTTTTTATTTTTAATTGCATGGATTTAAGTCTTTCCTTTTTTTTGGATAAAATTGGCTGGACTTTGTCAATTTTATTTAATCTTTCAAAGAACAAACTCTTGTATAATAGATATTAGGTAAAAAAAAAGATAGTATTCAAAAGAGAGGAGGACTAGATAGGGAGAAGGGGGAAAAGAAGGAAGGGAAAAAGACAAGAAAGAAGAAAGGGAAAAAATGGAAAAATGTAAATAAACCTGTTGCGAATTGGAAAGGTTGGGGGAACGGAAGGGAGGGGAGGAGAAGAGGGGGAAAACTAAGATATATCATGTACAGGTAAAAAATAACCATGTCAAATACGATCATTATGTATACAATGTACCAATACATATTCTTGATAAAAACAAAAAAACAAACAAAAAAAGACAAAGAACCAACTCTTTGATTGATTCTTTGTATTTTTTTCTCGATTGCATTAATTTCAGCTCTGATCTTCATAATTTCCTCTCTTGTACCAGCATTGAGTTGCATTTCTTCTTTTTCTAGGAGTTTGAGGTTCAACATTAGGTTGTTTAGTTGAGCTTGCTCTGTTTTCCTGATGTGGGACTTTGACGCTATGTATTTCCCTTGTAGCACTGCTTTCACTGCATGCCATAAGTCCTGGTATGTTGTATTGGTGTTATCATTTAATTGTAAAAACTGACCCAGCTTTTGTTCAGGAGGATGTTATTTAATTTCCATGTGTTTATGTAGTTTTTTTGGTTTCTATTGCCATTGATGTCCAGTTTTATTGCACTATGGTCGGATAATATGCAAGGGATAATTTCAATTCCTTTGCATTTACTTAAGCATGCGTTATGATCTAGTATGTGGTCTATTTTGGAGAACGCCCTGTGTGCAGCTGAGAAGAATGTATATTCTGATGTTGTGGGGTGGAATACTCTGTAGACACCTACTAAGTCCATTTATTCACAGATTTCGTTCAGTTCTGATATTTCTTTGTTGTTTTTTTGTCTAGTTGATCTGTCTATTTGTGACAGTGGGGTGTTGCAGTCTCCCATGATAATTGTGTTAGTGTTTATTTGATTTTTCATTTCCATTAATATCTGTTTCATGTAGTCAGGTGTACTTGTATTCAGTGCATAAATATTAGTGATTGTTATCCCTTCCCCTTGGAATTTTCCCTTAACATGTATGTAATGATCTTCTTTGTCTCTCTTGATCAGTCTTGGCTTGAAGTTCACTTTGTCTGTGATCAGGACAGCTACTCCTGCTTTTTTCTGTGTTCCTGTTGCATGAAATACTGTTTTCTATCATTTGATTTTCAGTCTATGAATTTCTTTTTGGGTTAAATGTGTTTCTTGTATGCAGCATTTTTTTATGTTGGGGATCAAAATTAGGAGCTTGTGCTTGCTAGACAAGCACTCTAACCACCGATCTAAATCCCCAGCCTGTATGTAGCATATTGATGAGTCCTGATCCTTGATCCATTCTATCACTCAATTTCTTTTGAATGATGAGTTGAAATAATTTACATTAATGATTCTTACTGTTATGTATTGACTTATCTTTGTCATAGTCTTTTTCTATTGTTGGTTTCATTTTCCCCCTCTGTTCAACTACTTGCCTTTCTCAGTGGGTTATTTTTATTAATGCCCTTGGAATTATAGTCCTCTTTTTCTCTTTGTAGGTTATCCTTCAAAATATTCTCTAGAAATGGTTTGGTGGTTATGAATTTCTTCAGTTGTTCTTTGTCATGGAAGTATCTTATTTCATTATTGAATTTGAAAGGTATTTTGGCCAGGTACATCAATCTGGGTTGGAGATTGTTTTCTTCTAGGGCTTGAAATACTTTGCTCCAAGCTTTCCTTGAGTTAAGGGTTGTGTGAGAAGTCTGCTGTGATTCTGATGGATTTTCCTTTATAGGTGAGTTGTTTCTTTTCTCTAATGATTTTCAATATTCTGTTCTTGTGTTTCTTTCTCAGATCTTGATTATTATATGTCTTGGTGTACATTTGTTTTGGTCCTGGCTAATTGGGGTTCTATATGCCTCACTTATCTGTATGTCAAATTCTTTTCTCATACTTGGAAATTTTTCTGTCATTAGTTCTGTGAATAATTTTTTTGTGTCCTTTGTACTTTCTCATGCTTTTTCATTCACTCCAATCAATCTTATATTGTTCTTCTTTGCATCTTCTTGCAGCTGTTGGATTTATTTTTCATAGTCTAAATATTTTTAAAGAAGTCTTTCTTTTCATGGTCATTAACTGCAGTTCTGCCTTCTAAATCTGAGATTCTGTCTTCACTTTCATTCAATCTACTGCATATACTATGAGGGAAGTTTTTTTTTTTTGTGCTGGGGATAGAACTTAGGACCTTGTGTTTGCAAGGCAAGCACCCTAACCACTGAGCTAAATCCCCAGCCCTATAAGGGAAGTTTTGATCTCTTGCATATCTGTTTGAATTCGTTTGATGGGTCCCATTTCTTTCCTGAGTTGAGTATTCAAGTTTTCCATCATTTTCCTAAACTCCTCTATCTTTTTTTTTTTTTAAATCTGTGTCTACCCTAAATTCACTAAGCAGGTCTTTCCTTATGGTTGTCTTCTCTTTTATAACTTGAGCAATTATTTCTAATCTGGTGTTCTTGATAGCCTCATTCATCTGTTTTATAACTTCTGCTGCTATCATTTCTGAAAGTTTGGTTGGATGTCTTCAAATTTCCTCTATTTCATTGTTCTCTGGTTTTGTTCTGGGTGGGCTGAGGTTCTGGGGTTGTATTTTACTTCTGTGTCATATATATATCTATATATCCATCTATATCTATATATATCTATATATCTATCTATATCTATATCTATCTATCTATCTATATATATCTATATATATCCATTTTAGCTTGTTTTCTGTGTTGATTTGTATAGCTTGTTTATGGTAGGTAACTTTAAGACAAGTATCAAGGCTTTCCTAGGAAATGTCTATTCCTCAGATGTGTCTTCTAGGTAAGGGTGGGTCTTGGCTTTGTGCCTATTTCAAGACCCTGCCTTTCAAATTTAATAGGAATGAGAAATTGCTCTCTATTTGGCCCAGCACTTAGTTTTTTGATACTGGCCTATGTTAAGCATTATGACCCCAGATAATCATAGTATTGTCATTTCAAGAAAGTAGAATGGATTGTAACAGGTGTGACACCCTGGTTATAATATTACATTAGCAACAACAAAAGCATCAAACATAGTCATGAAATTGAGAGACTGTGGTAACTCTTAATTTTGTACTTTCAAACACAGGAGCAAGCTCTACAGTTATATTACAAAATTTGACATAAACCAGGCTTTGTGTGCATTGAGTTTCTCATTAGTAGTGTGGTTTTTACCCTTTGCACATGTGGGGATTAATAGGAATACAGACAGGGAGAGAGGTAGGTGAAGAGAAATATGGTAGATGCAAGACTGGAGGATAAAAGAAGATCACTCAAGCTTTGGGAAACTGGAGTAGACAGGATAGGAGGAGTGAAGGTGAAAATATTAGAGCAAAGCATAGAAAATCTAGATAATATTCACTTACATGGAAAAAAGAAAGA
>PVJO010021617.1:0-29659 GCA_004026905.1 Hystrix cristata | reverse complement strand
TAAATCCAGAATTTTAGCTAAGAGTTCAACTCTATTCTATCAACAATTAAAAGAAAAACTTAGAGAGAAAATCAGAAATGATATAGAAGAATTCAACATTACCATAAACTAATAGACTCTAACTAATATTTATATAATGTTCATTCAACAAAAACAGAGTGTACATCCTTTTCAAATGCCCACAGAGCATACAGCATGATAGACCATATTCTGGGCCACAAAAAAAACCCAACAAATTTTTGAAAACTGGTATGCAGACTCTATGCTCCAAACACAATGGAGTCAAACTAGAAATCAATAACAGAAACATAATGGGAAAATAGGAAACACATTTCTAAATAATCTGTAGTTCAAAGAAGTCTCAAGGAAAGCCAAAAAGAGATGTTGAAGTGAATTAAAACGAAAATATGACACAACAAAATTTGAAGGTCACAGTTGAAGCAATGCTTCAAGGGAAACTTACAGAACCAAATGATGTATTATTTAAAAGTATATGTCTTGAATTAATAACCTAAGCTCTCATCTCAAAAACCTAGTACCTGAAAAGCAAAATAAGCCCAAAGCAAATACAAGGAATGTGTTACTCACTTTTCCATGACCATAATAAAACACCTGAGATATTCAACTCATAAACAGAAAATGTTTGTTTGCCTCACAGTTTGGGAGGTTTCAGTCCAAGGTCAGGCAAACCAGTTGCTTTGGGCCTGTGGTAAGGCAGTACTTCATGGGTTGGGACACATAGTAGAGCAAACTGATCACCACAAGGCACTACAGAAGCAAAGAAAGAGCAAGAGAATACCATCCCACAATCTCCGTCAAGGACATGTGACCTAAAAATACATACTAGGTCTCACCTCTTAAAGTTTCCACCACCTTTCAGTAGCACCAACCTGAGGACTAAGCCTTTAACACATGGATGTTTGAGGAGATGTTTCTTATCCAAACTACAGTAAGGAAGGAGATAAGGTGAGAAGCAGAAATCAATCAAAAGTGAAAACTTAAAAGCAATAGATAAAATTAAGGAAACAAAAACCTATTCTTTAAAAAAATTGATAAAACTGACAAATCTTTAGGAAGATTGACAAAAAGAAGGAGAGAAGATATGCACTAATAATATAAGGAAAGAAATGGGATGTTGTTACAGACCCCACAGATATTAAAAGAATATAAAGGGGTTGGGAACTTGACTCAGTGGTACAATCCTTGCCTAGCAAGCACAAGGCCCTGAGTTTGATCCCCAGCACCCAAAAACAAAAAAGAATATTATAACAATGCTACAGATAACTGATTACACACTTTTAACAACTTAGTTGAAATGGGCCAATTTCTTGAAAAACAAAAACTACCACAATCCACCCAAAATAAAATAATCAGTTTGAATAATTCTACAGCTATTAAGAAAATTTAATTCGTAATTCAAAAAGTCTGAAAAAGAAACATCCAGATAGTTTCACTGGAACAGAGGGGGTTCTATCAAACAGTTGAAGAAGAATTAACACCACTTCTACACAAAACCTTCCAGAAAATATCAAATAGGAAATTCTTCTCAATTCATTTAATGAAGCTGGCATTACATTGATACCAAAGCCAGGGACAGACAGCAGAGAAAAAAGTAAACTACACACCAATATCCCTCATGAATATTCACCAATATATAAAAAAAAAGTATACATTATCAAGTAGGGTTTATTCCAAATATGCAAGGTTGATTCGACTCACAGTCAATGATATCTACCACATTATAACCAAAATGAACAAAAATTCATGACCACATCTGTCAATATAAAAAAATAAGTTGGCCAAATTTGGTATCTAGTCATGATTTTAAAACAAAACTAGAAACAGAGGTAAACTTCTGCAACCTGATAAAATGCATCTACAGAAAGCCTACAGCTAACTTTATAATTAATGAAGATTTAATGCTATCTTCCTTCTCCCTGGCAAGGTCAGTAACAAGGCAAGGATGGCCACCGTTATTGCTCTCACTCAACATAGTCCTCAAAGTTCTAGCCACTGTGATAAGGCAAGAAAAGTAAATAAAGGGCATACAGATCCAAAATGAAGAGATACAATATTTTTTTTTTTGTGGTGCCAGGGATCGAACTCAGGGCCTTGTGCTTGCAAGGCAAGCACTCTAATCACTGAGCTAAATCCCCAGCCCCGATACAATATTTTTTAATTGCTAGAATTAATAAGCTAAGTGAGCAAGCATGAAGGACACAAGATGAACGTTTTTAAAATGAATTATATTTTTATACACTATCATTGAACACATAGGTGCCAAAGATAAATTTAGAATACCAATGACAATAATTAAAACAAAATAAATACTTAGGTATAAAGCTAAAATATCATGTATAGAAAGTTTATGCTAACTACAAAACGCTGATGAAAGAAAAAATACCTAAATAAATGGAAAGATATACCATGATCGTATATCAGAAGTTTCATGGCAAAATGTCAATCCCCTCAAATTTATATACATACTTAGTGTAATTCCTATTCAAAATCCTATCAAATATTTTTATAAATAAAGATAAACTATTCTAAAATTTCTGTAGAAATGTAACAGAACTACAATAGTTAAAAGAAAATTTTCAAAAGAGGACTAATTAAAAGGCAGATATCCAAATTGCAAGAGTGATTATGCAGCTAGAGTAATAAATATTGCGTGGTATTAGCAGAGACAAAAACACACAGACGAATGGAACATAATAGGGAACCCAAAAGTATACCAACACAATTGATTGTGTGACTGATTATCAACAAAGAGGCAAAAATAAGTCATGGAGGAAAAACGGTGTTTTCAACAAATTGTGTTGGAGCCATTGGACACTCAGAGGCAACAAAATGAATTTAGTTCAAGTCTCATGCCTTACATAAAAATTCTCTCAGCTGGGGATTTAGCTCAGTGGTTAGAGCGCTTGCCTTGCAAGCACAAGGCCCTGAGTTCGATCCCTGGCACAAAAAAAAAAAATTCTCTCTCAAAATGGATAACAGATTAAATGTAAACCATAAAACTATAAAAATTTTCAGGATGTAACTGAGTGGTAAAGTTCTTACATGGGCAAGACTCTGGTTTCAATTCCCACTATAGGAAAAAAAATTTTTTTCCAAAAAATCAAGGAATAAACTTTGTGATCTAGGGCTAGGCAAAGAGTTCCTAGGCTTCCTGCCAAAAAATCACAATTTAGAAAAATAACCTGGACTTTATCAAAATTAAGAACTTCTGCTCTACACACGACCCTATCAAGAAGTCAATAGACTGGAAGAAAGTATTTGCTAACAAGTTTTCAACAAAGGAATAGTATTTAGAGTATACAAAGAACTGTCAAAATGCTAAATAAATAAATAAATAATCCAATTAGAAAATGTGCAAAAGACATGCAGAGACATTTTATGCAAAAGTCTATAAAGATGGCAGATAAGCACATGAAAAGATTTGCAATGTCATTAACCATTAGAGAAACCCAAATTAAAACTACATGAAATATCACTACATATCTATCAGTATGACTAAAATTAAAAACAGTGACAACATCAAGTACTGGCAAGAGCACAGAGAAAAGAATTACTCACCCCTTGTTGATGGGAATATAAAATGGTAAAATCACTCTGGAAAAGTTGGGCAGTTTTCTATAAAAGTAAACATGTAACTATCATACAACCCAGCAATTGCACTCCCGGGCATTTATTCCAGAGAAATGAGGACATTTCTGTATAAAATTTATTCTATACATGAATACCAATAGTAGCCTTTTGTGTTAAAACCAAAAACATGAAACATCCCCCAGTGGGTACGGTTAAACATGGCATATTCACCCTGCAGAATACTAGTCAGAAGTGAAAAGTAACAAACCATTGACATATAGCAACTTGAATGAAAAAGGCCAACCTGACTTCTGCTTTCCAGGTTAGGATGGAAGACATTTAAAAGTCACTGCTCTCTCCTAACACCACATAAAAAGCTAAAAAACTGAAAATCGACAACTCTTCTTAGAGCCATCAGAGAAGTGAGGGTACAGGATAAACTAGTACTCCTATCTTGGGACTTACTGAAATAAGACAGAAGCCTGAAGAATTAAATAGAATTATAGCTGAGAAGAAGAAAAGAAACCAAGATGCCTGAAATGAAGAGAAGAACAGGAGGGAGAGAAAAGGGAGAAGCTCAAGAGGTCTCAACACAGAGCAAGAATCCTCGCAGATCGAGGGCCAGAGAGCATGGCCAACACCTGTCTCGCGCCACGTCTCCAGAACGCAGGAGTGCTCGATTCGCGTCCACCGTCCTTCTCCACCCCCCTGAGAAGTCAGCACACTTCTAGAGCTAGGGGCGGATGGACTCCAAAAGGAGGTACTAAACACGCCCATCAGATGTTTTGGCCTCTTGTTTACTTAGATTACTCATGGTTGGAGTTTAAATTATTGGTTGAAAATTGCACCTGGTGATATGCACACATTTGTGTGTGTATATATACATTTTCCCTGACACATGGGTAGTTGAGAAAGAATTAATTACATGTGAGCCAAAAGAAGAAATTGGAGCTGATATGTGCAGAGGTTATTCCTTTTCTCCGCTTAGTATGTCTTGAGGAAATAAAGTATTTTACAGACAAATAATTTGGGGTATTAATACTCTTGAACTTTTTGAGTGTGTATTAACAAATTGGGGGCTCTGAGAAGTCCTTTCAATAAAAGAGTTGCTTAGCTTTGTTCGGTTTACTGTTTTCCAGACTTATTTAAGCTGGTACACTGTTTTAGAATAGACACGTTCTAGTACATTCTTGTTTCATCTGCCCCACAGGTAACGTATTGTTGTGTGGATACCCTTAGCTTGCCAGGTCAGATTCAGAATTATAAGGAAACTACAGGACTTCTTAGCATCAGGAAAAATCTTGAAACATGTAAGAAGGGCAGAAAATGTATAAGATGGCCCTGAATGCTGTGAGAGGAGACAAAGGATGGCACATGAGTTTCACTTCAGGCTATATAGACTAAGTTCCCAAAACCTCTCAGGTCGAATCATAGCCCTTAAATGATGCAATTTCTATGGAATGTAAGCCATATTACAATTGCTTTTTTTTTCCCATTTGATCCAGCTATTCCCCTTTTGGGTATCTTCCCAAAAGAGTTAAAAATATCATTTCACAGTGATGTATCTGTACCTATATTTATAGCAGCCAATTCATAATAGCTAAGTCTTGGAATTAACCTGTATGCCCATCAACAGATGAATGGATAAAGAAAATGTGGTGCCTAGACACAATGGAGTACTACTCTGCCATTAAGAAAGATAAATCTGAGGCATTTGTAGGAAAATAGATGCACTTGGAAAATGGATGTTAAGTGAAGTAAATCAGATGCACAATTTTGTACATCATATGGTTTCCTTTACATGAAAAATTTAATGGAAAAGAGAGAGAGAAAAAAGGAGAGAGTACAGTAAGTCCCTGACTTAAGAACATTGGAGTCGTGAACTTTCACAGATGCTAGCAGACCTCGCATCGTGAACAGTCCTAGATGTGAATAAATTGTCAGAAGTAGCTCACGTGTCCTCCAGACACTCTCACAGTCGCGCTGCCGACCGCACAGTCCGGTGGTGTAGAGCAGCGCAGCGCTCAGTCAGAGCCCCGGATGTCCGGAAGCAAGAGAAAAGCAGCCACCGGTGACGTGGAGGGGACTGCTGGGAACCGCAAAGCAACAAGCGTGGAAACAAAAGTGAAAATAATTGAGAAATTGGACAGAGGTGAAGAGATGGCAGACATCACTCATTCTTTTTGCACGAGTGTTTGGTTTTTTTATGCTTTATGTTGTACATTTGCATCAAAGATGTGTAAGACTCACCTTGTGGGACTTACGAATGAATCTGACTTGCAAATGTTCACCTGAAACAGAACACATTCCTAAGTCGGGGACTTACTGTTTTGGGGGGTTTTTTGTTTTTGATTTTGGTTTTGGTTTTTTTTGGAGGGAGGGTTGGTTTGTTTGGTTGGTTGGTTGGTTGGTTGGTTTTTTTGAGACAGGGTCTCTCTATGCAGTTCAGGCTGGCCTTGAGCTCACTATGTAGTCCAGTCCCAGCTGACCTCGAACTTGCAGCAATCCTCCTGCCTCTGCCTCCCTAGTGCCGGGATTACAGGAGTAAGCCACCATGCCCTGCTCTATAATCAAATTCTAAGTATGTTTCTGTTGCTGGTCTCTGCTTTCACACTAATGTGGTATGAGAGCACACTGTTCAGGATTTACATTTCTTTGGATATATTGGAGTCTTTGTTGCTGTTATGAGCATATTTTGAGGAAAACAAAAGGAAATAAATTCCCAGAATGGGAAAGTCTAGGGGGATGGAGAGTGCCTCAGTGGTTGGGGGGGTGGGTTGGAAGATGATGGCTACTGGGTAGAGTATTTTGATTTGGGATAACAAGATGTGGGACCTAAATTTGATTGTGGTTTTGGTTGTACAATGCTGTTAATGTGCTGGAATCTATTGAATCATGCATTTTAATATTGTGGGTTGTGTGATATGCAAGTTTTTAGTTCAATAAAGTTGTTTTTAAAAATTGCTTTTTTTCTTGACAACTATTCTAACATATATTCTACATATTCTATATATTAGAATAGTTGTCAAGAAAAAAATATGTATATGTTTCTTACATTTTCTATGGAATACTCCACATAGAGTTCATAATAGAATCCATGGAAAGCTGTTAAAATCTTCCCATTTGTTGGACACTATCTATTCCCTGAAGTCACGCACAAGCTGAGTTGCTTTTTAAGGTCTTAATCAATATTTTATTTCCTATATTTTTACCTATGTTCTAAGCAGTCCTTAAGGTGACTTCAATCAGTGAGAATTGCATATTTTCTACTACACTTTGTTAGTAAAAAAAAAAAAAATAAAGAAATGGAACACAGTTGCACGACCACACTGAGCTTGCTCTAAGAGTTTCACTGGGAGTTAGAACATAGGACTGGGGACCCCACGAACTGAGCAGTGCTGAAGTGGATCTCACAGGGCAGGGGATCTCTGAGGAGGGAAATGCCAGGGTAATAAAAAACAGCTTCAGATCACTGACCAAACTTGAATAAATGGATATAATTTAAACAGTGGGAAATACATTTATAATCCACTTGTCTCCCACTCATGAAACTAGATTTTCGAGGCCACTCTCAGTGTGGTGTCTAGAAACAAGCACTGGTTAAAAATGATCTGTGAATCTTGTACACTGAGTGTTGAGAACTGTGTACCTGAGAGGTAAGAGATCTGGGCAATGTCTCGTGCTGACTTGCCCAGCCACCATCATTTCTGGTGTTCGTGAACTCTTAAATGTCTCTTTTGATGGAGGAGATGGAAAGGATGGGAGTGAACTTTCATTCGCTGAGATTGTGTCTGCTGAGTCCCTGATGTTTCCTACATTTGTAAAGTTGTACAGGAAATTTTCCCCCATACTGCATGACTCCTCACACCAAAGACTTTCAGCATGTTCATAAAATGGCCTACTTTTGTAAAACTATTAAAAATCTTGCTTTCTTGAAAAAAAGTAAAAGAGTGGAGAGATGTATGACAACACTAACCAAAAGAGAACAAGAATAACTAAATTAATTTCAGGCAGAGAAGACTTCAGAGCAAAGAAAACTGTCAAGGATAAACAGGGCTATTGCATAACGAGCAAAGGGTCAATTCTCCATGAAAACATCATAACTCTGATACATGAATCTAAAAACGGAATGTCAAAATTTGATGCAAAATCTGATAGAGTGCCAGAAGAAATCGATGAATCCACTAGTATAACTGGAGATTTAAACAACCCTCTATCAGAAAGGGACAGACCCAGAAGATAGAAAATCAGTAAAGACAAACAGGAGCTCAGTAGCACCATGAGTCAACCAGATCTAACTGATGTCTCAGGACCAGTTCGCCCAACAACAGCGACATACATATTCTCAAGGTCATATGGAGCATCCACCAAGACAAATCATACTCTGGGCCACAAACAAACCTTAGCACAGTTTTGTTGTTTTTTGGGTTTTTTGTTTTTTTACCAAGAACATGTATTGGTACATTGTATACATAATGATCACATTCATCATGGTTATTTTGTACCCATAAATGATGTATCTTGGTTTTCAGATGTGTGTTTTCAGGCCAAAATGAAATCAGAAGATCTCTACAGAAAAGTAACTAGAAAATCCCCAAATACTTAGATTTAAATAACACACTTCTAAATAACACATAGGTTAAAGGAGAAATCCTGAGAAATTTTAAAAACATTTTGCAGTAAATGAAAAGGTAAATATAACTTATCAAAGCTTATGGGATGTAGTGAAAACAGTATTAGATAGAAATTTATAGAATTTAATGCATATGTTTAAAAAGAAAAAGAAAATCTATACTCTAAGCTTATGCCTTTGGAAATTAGAAAACAAGAGCAAACTAAATCCAAAATGAGCACAAGAAATAATAAAAATGAGCCCAAATCAACAAAGTTAAAAACAGAAAAGCAGTAGAGAGAAATCAAAAAACTAAAAGTTAATTCTTTGAAAATATGAATGAAATCAGTACCCCTCTAGCCAAGCTAAGTACAAAAAAGAAAGAGATGACATAATTTGCTAGTATGAGAAGAAAGAGACACCACTACAGACTCTGTGGATATGAGCAGTAGAATAAAGGAATAGTGTGAACGAAGTTATGTCCACAAATGTCCTAGGTGAAATGAACCAATTCCTTAGAAAACAAAATCTACTAAAGCTCACACAAGAAGAAATGCACAACTATAACAGAACTTTTTCTGTTAAAGAAACTGATTAATATTTAATAACCTTTCAAAACAAACAGCACAGGATTCACTGTTGAATCCCACCCAACATTTAAGGAAGAAATTGCAGCAATTCTTTACAATCTCTTCCAGAAGGTAGAAGCAGAAGGAACAGTTCACAATTCATATTATGAAGCCAGCATTATCCTGATGCCAAAACCAGACACACATTGAAAGAAAAGAAAATTACAGACCGGTATCTCATAGACACACATATTAGCAAACCCAATCCAACGGTGTATAAAAAGAATTACACACCATGACCAACTGGGATTTATCTTAGGTATGCAAAGGTAATTCAAATACTTTTCACCCACCGTTGGTTGAATCCATGAAGGTGGAACTTACAAATGCAGAGGGCCAAGTGTGGCTGTTACTTAAGAAAAGTATAATGTACCGTTCTGTTGCCATAAAGCTGTGGAATCAGCCCTCCACATGCAGCAACAGGTGAGAGGATTGTAACAGTAATAACTTCTGAGTGTAAAAGAAAACTTTCTCTCTCTTTACTGATTTTACCCCTATAAAATGACAATAATAGCAGGAATAAAAAGCCTATATGTCTCTACCTTCCCTCTCCTTCAAGAATCAGTTTAAATGCCAAGCATCTGCACCAAATCCACCCCATTCCTCATTTCCAAATACTATAACTTCTTCCTCTCAGTTCCAGTAAACTTTATCTAAACCATTCCCACACTCTTTATCTTGTGTTATAATTAGACAAACATGACTGATACTCCCTAGTAAACTGCAAATTCTCTAACGATAAACATTTGTTTTATCTTTATTGGTGCAAATAGTGCCTAGGATGATAAAAAATAAAGTGGGAAGTGAGTATACTGTTGAAAGAATAAACCAAGAACAAATTAAGGCAAGATTCAAGAAAGCCCTTTTAAGGGCACCAACTGTAAATTACAAAGCATAAATGCTCTGCATACAGGTAAGGTCTGAGTCTCCCTAACATTTACTGATCGTGTGATCTTGCCCTAGTACCTTAACCCCTTTGGATTTCTCACAAATGAAGTTGCGTGATCAGGGTTCAGAAGGAAAGTACACTCGTATCCTGTTTGCTTTTGTTTTTCATTTCTACCACTCCTAATTTTAGTGAAATGAAAATGAAGTTTGGATACAATAAAACCTTTGTGGCATAATCATATAAAGATAAAAAGGAGAAATCGGAAATTATATAGAAGAAATGTAGGGAGATAAGTTAACTGAAATCGTAGGTGAAATAGTCACTCTAATTGGGCCCTAAATTTAGTGCTAAGCTTCCTGGTAGCCAAGGCAAAAAGCAAAACACAATGGTGTTATTAAAAAAAAAAAAAAGATCATTCTAGTTATCGGAAAAGATAAACCCTTTCCTGGAGCTGCCTTGTACAAGGAATTATGGTGTCATTCTCCTAAAAGCCTAGTGAGTAACGCTGTGGGCAACATCCTGTCTGTCCCATTCCCAGTTCAGCAAAGCTGCTGAAGAACTGCAGAGGCTTTTGGTGGAGGATTGGACAAGATTTGCCTGAAAAGCCAGTACCCAGCCACCCCCCAGCACCGGGCAGCTGCAGAAATTGGCCAGCCACATCATTAGTCAACGTTGTCTGCCTGGATGTAGGAAAGGCCCTTCTAAAACAACTATTTTCAATCCAGTACAAGGTGAGACTGTTCCTTCTGACCATCATTTGCCATTGACTCCTGAGTGTAAAACTAACAGCAAGCCATGATAACAGTATTGGTTTCCTGTTTACTGTGGCCAAAGAGAACTGCCAAACTCATCTAAAAAGTCCTAAGTGGTTTGCAAGTTACAGAAGAATCAAAGCCAGAGTTGATAAAGACGAGGAGGGGTGCTGCTAACAAACAACAGCAGCAGTCAAGGCTCTTTGAATTTGGCTAGTGAGTACCTGGGCTTTTGCTATTCTGTCCTCTCTGTTTTTCTGTTCAAAAATGTCTTGAAGCATTTATCATGCAAGATTCTTGCTATAAAAAGTGGTCTGAGCCCCAGAAAGCACTATCCAGGGGTTACTGACTACTTGTTGCTGCTGTGACTCAACAGCCCCATGAGGCCACAAGTTGTTTCCCAGAGTTCACATGTAGGCCTTGACCTCCTCGGGTCCTGGCTGGGGGCACCCAGTGACCCAGGAGACTCTGAATGCTCCTAAAAGCATCTCAAACAATGAGTCCATTGTTCCCATCCCAGTAGCTGGGATGGGTCCCTCAGTGCTACAGCAAGAAACTCTGACCCTCAGTAGAATGGGGTCAGGGGGTGCAGACCAGGGCTCTGGAACCTCCCTGGGACTGGGGAGGAACAATGTGGTGCTGGCCCAGGGACTAGGGGGTCTGGAATGGGAAGGGGGAAAGGGAGAGCAGGTGTCGGCAGAGAGGAGGGATAGCATCCCAGGGCAGCCAAGGCCTCTCCCCTGCAGACCAGAGCGTTACCTTTGCAGCCGGGGCTTCTGACACCACAGAATGGAGAGGGCAGCCCAGCCAAGAGAGCCCAGAATGGAGGAGGGGCTTCAGTAGTGCTACAGGTGAGAGGTCATGAGCCAGGAGTGAGGGTGAGGGGAGCCGTAGAAGTAGGCTCCCCCAGGGCAGGCTCCTTCCCCAAAGCAGCAAAGCCCTGAGTTTGGGTGTGTGGATGCATTCCAATTGCAAGAACGGGGTATGCCTGCCAAGACCAGAGGTGAAAAGGCTAAGAAGGAAACTCGGATCCGACCCTGGAGTCTGCAGCCCCTTCTTCCCAAGCAGCAGCTAGCATTGCTCGTTCCCTCCCTTTGAAGAAACTAGAAAAAGAACATTCTTTGATTTGCCTAAAACAAACACTGTGCTGAGTGGAGAGATAAGCCCGGCCCTGAGCTGGCTCAGGTTCCTCTGGGCAAAGGAAGTCACACTTCATATTTCCAACATGAAAGTCCAAGAAGGGCCAGACCTCATCCACAACAGAGAGCAGGAGGAGCTGCCAGCCCCGGCTTTCTGCTCCAGGGAGAGGCGTGCCCCACGGAGGAGCTGCCATGGTCCAGGGACAGCTGGAGCTAGGGCGCGTTTCTCTGCCAGCCAGGCCTGTGTGTCCAGAGCTGAGGAGATCGACATGGAAAGAGCCAGAGCCCCACAGAAAGGGCCTTGGTGGCTGATGGTCGAGCTGGCTGATGGTCGAGGTGGCTGACACTGAAGCCTTGGAAAGGCGACCTTGTTGGTGGAGGGGCATTTTCCACCAAGAATCTGCCCAAGCAACAGGAGATGTGCGAGGCAGGAAAGAAGGCAGTGTGGGAGAGGCAGAGGACACCACCCTGGTGCCTCCTTTTCTCCTGCTCTCTAGCTCCTGTCTGCTCCTAGCTCCCAGCTGTGCAGTGGACTCGGGGTGGCAACAAGAACAGCCAGGCACCCTGTGCACTGAGCACTTTCCTCCCTAGGTTGTCTCACTCAACCCCTCAGCAAATCCACCCGGCAGATAGAGGGTGCTACCATTGGCTCTGCTTACCGATGAGAAAGCCAAGCACAGAGAGGCATGAGAATCTCCCAGGCTCACGCGGAGCGTATAGGCTCTGGCCTGAGCCGCGTCCTGTGCCTCGGCGCTCTCAGCACAGCAGCCTGGCGTGTACACGCTGCCCTCCAGGAGGACCTCCCCTGAGCTTCCCAGATGCTGTTTCTGTGGATGACTCGTGTTCCACCTACAGCTCTTGCTTGTGTAAACCTCTCTTTCATTCCAGCCCTGGACCTCTTCTTGGAGCCCTTTCACCCTCTCCAACATCTCTAAGCACTAAGCCTTTAAGTACTGCCTATTGTTGCATAAAAACAATTTGACACATATAGAATGGTGATCCCATATGACCATAATGGGGGGAAGTTTTCCCGTCTTTATTGACACCATCGCTGTCCTAACGTCCTAGCAACAATGCATCAGTCATCACGTGCGATGCTGCTTATGGAAACCAACCTCCCGCGCTGCCAGGCATACAATTATGCACAGCACACATATTTATGCACATGATTATGCACAGCACAAGATACTGAGGTGAAAATAAAGGACAATGTCACTAGCTTCTGTAACTACTCTATACTTTTTGTCATTATTTGAGAGTGTGCTCCTTCTACTTGTTAAAAGCAAAAACTTGGCTGTAATATTATGCTGCACTGCACCCTCAGAAGCCTCACGCACCTGTTTTACCACACCTGTCATTGCATCCCCTCTCCCTGTGTTTGATTTAAGCTGGTGTCCTTGGCTCCCTGTGGCCCCAGGCGCAATAGCACATCATGTAGCATCACCGTGTAGACCCAGGTGTATCACGGGCTCCCCCGTCCAGGTTTTGTGTATGTGCATTCCATGACATTTGCACAATGATGACATTGTGTGATGGCTGCTCGGAACGTGTGCCTATCACTGAGCGACCCATGACTGCATACGTTCCTCTTTCCTCATCTCTCTCACTGAAGAAGCCAGTTCCACACGACTTCCCTCTAAGGAAGAATAAAAAGAAAAAGAAAAAAGAAAAGAAACAAGGTATCTCCTATGTCTGTCCCATGTCCCCTTTTTATTTTTCCAGTTGGGCTTGCTAAGCCAGTCTCAGGAGATGCACGGCAGCACACAGCCCCAGTAGAATGCAGGGAGCCAGTGTGGTCGGACGGATGCACCCTAACACAACAATGGGAACCCAGGCAGACTCGTGAGGTCAAGAGGCAGAATGTCACCATTACTACTGACAAGTGATGGTCACAGTGTAGGTGACCATGAACTGGCTAACCGAAGCCAGGAAGAAACTGTATTTCAAAACACAGGGACAAGGGAGAGGAGTCTGCAAGAAAGTTTCAAAAATCAAGACGAGGACCCCAAAATTCTCACTTGTCTCTTTGGGGAACCTGTGTTTAAAGAAGCTCTTGGTCCTCAAAAAGGAATACTGGAGAGAAACTTTGTCAGATTTCACACCTGGTGTTGTTAGCAAACACCACCCTGGTCATCACACCACAGTCGCTGTCATCCTTCTGTACTTCGAGTTCTGTATCCAGGAATTCAACTAAACACAGATCAAAAAAAAGTCAAGAAAGAATGTTCGTGTCTGTCCTGAACATGTCCATGTCTTTTTTGTCTGTACAAAAAACAATCTAGTATAGATGATTCTTAAAGTGTTTGTGAGATTTGCATAAGTTATATGCAAATACTGTGCCATTTTAGACAAAGGACATGAGCAATTTTGGTAGCCACAGGGTGTCCAGGACCCAATCTCCTCGGATACTAAGTGGTGACTCTGCCCTTCTGCTTCTGGAGATGTCTGGGATGAGCCGGGCTCTGTGTGATTATACTTGATAATATTTCCCTTAAAGTAATTTTTCTTGAATCTACACTTCCTAAGCTGCCTTCCAAATGTACTATTCCAAGAACGTTTTGCAATAAAGGAGGCTAGTCGTAACAACGACTATCATTGTATATATTGAATTCTTACTAAGTGCTTTCCAGCTATTTCTTTGTTAAATAGTCACAATACCACTTTGAGTTGCGGTTGTTTTATAGATGAAGCTAGAGCTGCCTATCGTGAAGTTGCCATCAGGCTGACTTACTGGCAGGTCTAATACTTTTGTTCCTGTATGGATTATAGCACGGTACCTTTTATATATGGTAGACTCTCAGTTATTTCTTCAATCAAATTGAGCAGAATTTCATGGACAACATTCTGGGATTAAGAGCACCATGCCTCTTGATCCAATATTGCAAATGAGAGCTTTATTCCTTTATTACCTGGTAATAAAAATAACTAATATTCATTACTAGGTACCCAGCACTGTGCCTAACATGTTCACAAAAATATTATTTTCCCAATCACAGATGTGATTCACAGGTTTAGAGAAGCCCTTACCAAAGGAAGTGTGCAAGTACATATGAGGTGAGATCAAAAACTATGGTGAATGTTTAGATTTTAAAAATTTATTACAGTAAAAGACATACTGCCATTAATCACCCTGAAAATACTCCTGCTCATTTTGAACACACTTATTTCATCATTCTTGATACTTTCTGCAGCAATCCTGGAAGTCTTTCCTGTCTCCAAATGTGCTGTCGTGGTTGCCTCAATGTCCTGCATGCATTCAAAATATTTCCACTTCCCAATCACTTTTATTTTGAGGAAGAGCCGGAAGTTGCACAGTGCCAGCTCCAGCAAATAAAGTGGATGAGGCCACCACAATGTTTTTACAAGCCTGCCTTTCCACCGGATGCACTCAACAGCACCATGCACCATATTTTTATCACAATTTATAAGGACACTCAAGAAAAAGATCTTCCAGAACTGCTTCCAAAAGTGGCAAGAATGATAAGCATATTCAGGCTGGAGATTTAGCTCAGTGGCTAGAGTGCTTGCCTTGCAAGTGCAAGGCCCTGAGTTCAATCCCTAGCACCAAAAAAAAAAAAAAAGTAAGCATGTTCAGAACAACTGGGGCAGTAATTTGAGAGGGGATTAATGGCATTGTTAATAAATTACTGTAATAAATTTTTAAATTGAAATAACCTTCTAGTTTGATCACACTTCATGTGTACCTCTCTGTTCTCTCCCCCTCTACTTATAAAGCCACCAGAATTCAATCATGGGAGCTCCACTAGGATGACTTTGTCCAATCTTAAGCACCACACTAAGATACCATCGTTGGATGGTGTTGGATACCTCTGGATACCGTAGTCAGGTTAAATTTAGACACAAGTTTCAAAGGAAACAACCTATCATATATAGCAGTAGTATGCTTCCAAATGTTTTTTTTTTGTAAAATATGTACATATATGTTACATTGTAATTTATCTTCAAAGTGGTATGGTACTTTTTTTTTTTTTTTTTTGTGGTGCTAGGAATCAAACTCAGGGCCTTGTGCTTGCCTTGCAAGTACTCTAACCGCTGAGCTAAATCTCCAGCCCCAGTATCATACATTTTATACTGGTGTGCAATTTATCAACAATTATAAGACCTTTCTATATGAATATATATAGCTTCTTACAAGCTGGTTTGTCCTCCCAAATCTGTATGTTGAACTTCCAACCTCTGATAATGCAGACTGTGACTTTATTTGGAGACAAGGTTTTTTAAGAGATAATTGGTTTAAACTGAGGTCATTGATTGGGTCTTAATCCAATATGACAGGTGGCCTCATAAAAAGAAAAGTGTGAGAAGCAGACACACAAAGGGAAGACCATGTGAAGACACAGAGAAAATGGCCATCAGCAAGCAAGGAGAGAGGCCTCAGAAGAAACCAACCTCACTGACATGGCTCCAGCCTCCAGAATTGTGAGATTCTTGGTTCCAGAATTGGGAGAAAAGCTAGTTTCTATTGTTTTAGACTCTGAGCCAGTGGTAGCCAACTCCAGCACGTTTTTTTAATTGCCACAGAGAATCGTATTTTATAAATGGACCGTAATCAATTTAACTAAGAGCCTTTTTAGTAGGCATCTAAAACTCTTCTAGCTTTCACATTCTTACTCTCACTCTTCTTTTCTTTCTTCCTTTTCAGTTACAAACAATGCTAAAATGAGTGTTTCCATAGTTGTATTCTTGCATACTTTTGTTTCTTGTGAATAGGTTTGGGTCACCCGGGAGGAGCGCTCCTGTCAAATAAGAAGCTTCTAAGTTTCTAAGTCAGTACAGATTGCCGGGAACTCTGAGTTTCTCGTGTGTGCTCACCAAGTTTCTTTCCCAGTACTAAATTGGCACGCTGCTCCTCTCTTCTACATTGCCTGTTTCGTTTCTTGGATTGTATTTTACCTTTTTCATAAAGAGGGAGCTAAAAGACGGAAAGGAAAAAAGTCATTCACGTACTTAACTCCAGAAGATGACGGGACTGTCAGCTCCTTGGAAGTCAATGGGATTTTCCACCTCTGGTTTCAACACAGCACTATCATTTCTTGCGCTCTCCAAGCAATCCCATAAACGCGTAGTGCCCACACTGGATCGCATAGGAAGTGATGCAACCCTAGCGGTCAATATGCTTGTCATTCCTAAATATGTCATTGTTGTCACTGCTAAGGTCCTCCAGGAATAGTTCTGGGTGGAGACAGGCGGCGGCGTGGCAGTGTTGGGGAATTCTCCATAGTTGGTTTCAGAGAGTCCAACACATTAACACAGAGACGCGTTTCTGGCACAAGGCATAGTCCTCTCTCCTCTTACCTAAAAAAGTCAATGCCACATAGTTTCAGAGTTCTATTCCCTTGTTTAGAAACCAGAATTTCCATGGCTGTGGCTCAGCATAAGGCCCAACTTTCTGGGCAGAAATCAAGCTCCCCACAGTCTGGTTCTGCTCCTCACTCACCCCCGTATCTGTCGGACACAGGGCCTTGGCTCCCAAACCTCTGCATTGTCACCCTCTAAGAGGCCTCTTCCAGCCCTGCCCCATGTCTTTGTTCAGGTGAAGTATGCACATGGTCTCACCATTAGATGATGGAGCTCTTGGAAGGCAGGTCCCGTCTCTCGATTCCATACTTCTAGAATATAGTGACAAAATAATATTGAAAAGAGGGAAGGATGAGAAACAGAACAGGGAAGAACCCAGTGCCTGACTCGCAATTGCCCTTCCCAGGCCCTCCATCCACGAGCCATCTCCCCTCTCTGCTCTTTAGCCTCCAAACTAACCTATGTGTTCTCATCCATCTCAACTCCTCCCCTCCATGAAACTTTCTGGACTACTCCGGACTGTTTATTTATTTTCTAAGAATATGCACAGTCGTCTAACCTGAATTGTATGCTCTTTATCAAGAGGCGCGTACTGTGGCTTCTTTCTTAACCTCCAAGCTCCAAGGACACAGCACCCTAGACTGGTACCCAACAGACTGGTAATGGTGTCCACCACTGAATGCATTTGCCTCTGATGCTATTCAGCAGCTGAGCCACAAACTTGGCTATTGGTAATCTTTAAAGGATCAGAGGCCTAGAAAACATTCTTGCTGTTTCTAACCCCAATTTCTACCAAGATTCTTGTCATTTAGAAACTTTTCTAAAAGTCGGTTTTCTCACCTGCAAAATGGGGGTAAAGATAGACTGTATCAAGTTGCTATGAAGATAAACCACGTGTAACATATAAAAGCTTACACCCTGTAAACACATGCAACATGTACAACATATGGATGTAGAAAATCCTCTGTTAGCGGCAGCAGCAGCAGCTTTATTATTATCCTGCCTTCCAAGAGTCCAGACTTCTCTCCCAAGGCCGGAGACAAAGAGAACACACTGATGAGACCTCCCGCTGGGCGGCAGTGGAGAGTTCGAAGTCTGTTTCCTGTGCGAGGTATGAGCATGATAAATAAGTACAGGGAAGAAACCAAAATATTCAAGTATCATTTTCCTGTTCACTGACATCTAAAAGTACTTTTAAAGTTAAAAGGAACTAAAAAAATTTCAGAGGCAGTAGCAATCCTATCTACTGGGATTTCTCAACTATTTATTCTCCGTCAGAGGGCCGCCTACAGATGGAAGAGGAGATAGACGTGCCTTGGGGAAGAAACTTCCAAATAGGAGTGGAGAAATATGGAAATTCCAAAGTATAAAACCAAAAAGACACATCTCCTTTTGTTTCAGAAGAAGCAGCAGACAAAAGCTTTTGAAAATACTCTTGCCGCGCAGATTTTCGATTTATGGATCGTTAATTACACTTGGAAGGGAGAGACTGTGTAATTAACGATCAAATCCAGTGCTTCATCTAACAAGTGAGGAAACAGACCCCAGAGAAGACAAATGTTTGCACAAGGTGGCTGTTTTCAGTGATAGCAGAGCCCAGCTAGAAGCCCAAAGCAGTGGTTGTGCAGGCCACATACAGCCATGTCTAAATAAACGGCTTTGGAAGAAATAAGAACAAAGTGGCTTACCAAGATGCAACGGACTCATGGGAACTAGAAGAACTTTTCCATTCAGCAAGTAGGTATTTATCTAATGATATCAAAGGCAATTTATGTGTGTCAAACTTTCCCAGGATGGTGGGCACAAAAAGATCAATGGCCTAAATCACTGGAAATCTCCATTTCGGATGGAGATTGGGCAGCAAGAAAGTTTACACAGTTTGCTTCGGCAAGTTTTCTGGCCCAGGTATATCAAAACTTCTCTCTCAGAAGATTTTCATTTTTCTCAGCCTGACTCCAATCCACTTGCCAATCCATTCCAGAGTGTGTTACACAGTAAAGCCCCAGGCATCCTTATGGGTAACATATGTTGCTGAAACATGCACAGCCATAATATCTCGTTAGCCAGTGGGATTGTCCCTAGGGCTAATACAACTCAGTTAACATATGTTTCTCCTCTTCCCATTCTGAGATATGAGTATTGAAATATACTATGCACACTACATGGTTCATTGAAAGATGCAGGGGGGATATTAAAAAATAAATCTGTTTATGTGACCTAGGCTGAAATACATTTGAAATGCCATCTAGGTGCCTTCACGCTAATGTATGTGGACTATGTCTGTCATTTCCTCTGATCTCTCTATCCTCTTTCCTTTCAAACTCCCATGGCTTCGCGTATGTTTCTTGGTGCCAAGATAACCACAGAATGCTAAGATTAGAGACCGGGGAGGTGGGATGCCAGGAACGAAGCTGGTGAGTAAGGAGGTGTGGTAGGAAGTGAGGCACATCAGGAGAAAAGAGTCGGTCATCCTTCCCCTCCAAATCCTGGCAGTGCTTTATTTTAGAAACTTCACCCCAAGAGGAAACAAGAGCATTCACTTTTCGCCTCCCTGTGTTGCACAGTCGTAGCTATAAGTCAAGGAATCGCCTAACTTTATACTTCTTTAGACAGAAAACATTAATTCACGGTTTCCTCTGGCGCTTCTTTCATCGTCAGACCCTGTGAACGTCTAGCTCTCAGGACCAGCTAGCACCATTCCTGTATTTCTCGAGGACAGATGTCATCCACTACAATCCACTTACTCTGCCCTAGTTCAGGCTTTTGTGGTCTTAAATCCAGATTATTATAAGAGCCTGTTACGTGATCTTTCTACGACAGTCATGTCCTATCCCAAACTCATGTTTATTACCAGCACATCAGAGTTCTGGGCTGCTGAAATACTGCTCTGATTTGAAAATCTAATTTAAAAATCTTTCTGTGGCTTTCCATCGCCTACTAAGCTAAGCCCTTTCACATGGCGTGCGAAGTCCTTCGTAGTCAGACCCCAGCCCAGCCCTCAAGCCCACCACTGTCTTCCAAGCAGTCTGTAAACCAGCCGTGTCCAGTGCTTTATGCGTCTGACCTCCTATGCCGTGGTAAATGCCGGTCACATTTTGAGGACTCCTTACTTACTGAACCAGTTCTATTGATTTTTGAAGACCCAGCTCAAGCACGATTTCCCGGATCCACTCCAAGTGATCTCTTCTTCCGTCATCCCATAGATGAGCACACATACATACCTCTGCTCTAGCCTGCCTCACATTGCATCCCAGCCTGTGCCTGTCTCGCCACCCGAATGAGCGTCTCTTGAGAAGTAGGACAAGTGGTTTCATTCTACACCTCAGGCAGTAAATGTGGAGCTCAGAGTCCTGACTCTGCCATTTACAAGTTTGGAGAACACACAGGAGGTTCCTAACATTTTTGGTTCTCAGCCTTTCTATATGTAAAAGAGGCAAGGACAGAATATTGTTTATGAAATTATTCTGAGCAATAAATACAATAAGGCAGATGAAACACTGACATAATGATAATATATACCATAGTTAATGTTAAGTAATAGGCATGCAGGCACGCTGACTCACCCCAAGGAGGGTGTTTGTATTATTTTCACTATTATATTATTACTGTGTGCCAAGCGGTTATTAAGTTCAAGAACAAATAAAGCCCACTCTCAAGGTTCTTAAAGTATAACCGAAGATACAAACAATTAGTACAGTATCAGCAGTACAGTATTAGTACAGTATCGGAGGGTGCCAAGAGAGTCCAAAACAGGGCAACCACTGCTGAGGTGGAAAGTTATTACTGGGGGAAGATTAGAAAGGGAGTGAATCTGGAGGCAGGGATGACAGGTAAGTGCTGTTACGTATTCCAAGTGTGATGCAATGCTGATGGGAAGGAAAGGTGGGGGCCAAGTATGCTGTCTGTAACTGGAGCAATGTCAGGTAAACTACTATAAGAAGAATAACTTTGGCCCACTTCTGTTTCAACACAGATTGGAAAATAACAACTATGAAAATTCTTTGAGAACTTTCGGCCTTCGTAACTTATACTTGGTTGAGAGTAGCATCTCACAGGCATTTACTGAGCACTTACTACATGCCAGGCAGTGTGCTACACATGTCAGCCCATTGAAATCACATGATAGCTCAACTGCTGGTTAGAATTTTCCCATTTTTATGGATAAAACAACTACAGCCACATCACCCAGCCAAATGTCTTAGCTCTTGCTAAGGTCTGGAGATAGTTTGAGCATGTCCACAAAGGTCTATGTGTTGGAAGCGTGATCCTCACTGAGATGGCATGAGAGGTGGTGAGGCATTTCAGAAATGGGGTTAACGAGAGGTCTTTGGGTACATTACCCGCAAAGGAATGAATGTACTTCTTGTGAGACCTGGTTGATGGAGAGGAGTATTTTAAAAAGCATGACGGACCCCTCTCCATTCTTTGGTTTCCTGTCCTGTCCTGCCCTATAACCCCACCTGTGCATTCCCCACCACGATCCCACCTACCATGGTGCCATAGACACAGGGGGAACTTCACCAAGACCAGTGTGTAGAGTCTGAGAGCTAAATAACCCTCTTTCCTTTATAAGTTACTCAGCCTCTGTCATTTTCCTACAGCAGTGGAAAACGCCCTAAAGCAGCTCCTGTCTGGGAGCCCTATCCCAGACACCTCTGTAACCTTCATCTCTTCACCATTCCTTCTCTCACCTTTCAGGTGAGAGCAGGAAGCATGGGGTGCTGCTTTGGCTTATGTCCTCTGGCTATGTCGTCTACCTTTGTAAATTGTTCTTTATTCAACTCACTCCTTGAGTTAGCCTAAATGGAGCAGGCCTATGTATTTTCTGCTAGAATTCTAGCTGATAGCAAGAAAGAAAGGAGGATTGGACCAAGTGGATCCTACCCAACAGGAAGGTGGATCCGAAGATGGAGAAAGTAGTCCCTAAAAAAAGGCAATTAGCAAAACCCTGGTCACAGTAAGACCACTTTGGAGAACAACGTGGAAAGGGCTGGTAATAAAGTACACAGCCTATAGCCCAGAAATACCACACCCACCAACTCTTCATCGAATCCATGCCCTGGAACAGATGGACAAGAATTTTCACAGCAGAATTGTGTCACAAAATACTGGAAACAACCTAAATGTCCTCCATTCGTACCCACATAGTGAAATAATATGCTAGGCCACAAAACAAATGAGCTAGAATCATCTGTATCCATACAAACAACTCCTATAGACACAATCCAAACTGAGAAAGTAATTTCCAGAAGAGAGCATGTAAGTTCTACTCTGTATGGACACTTGAAAAGTGTGCGTTGCTGAGGGTTACAGCTGTAATATTAAAAGCCAGAAGGAATAGCTGGGCACAGTAAATGCCAAATCAGAGAGAATTATTATGCCCAGCAGAAGAGTCAGGCGCAGAGCAGGGGAGGCATCCATGGGGATGGGGAGGGGCTTACTGGTGAGGTCTTCTTTCCTGTAGTGGATGATTAGCACCTAGGTTTTATGATTCTTTTTTATCTTCTGTGCATCTTCATATTACTATATTATTTTGGAATTATTTTAAGGAAAGGAAAGGAAAAAAAACATTTGTGGAAGTTTCCAGAAAAAACAAAGAACTGCAGGGTTGCAACTCTATTGCCAAGTTTGACTCACTACTCATTCTTTCTGACCTTTTGACACTCAAAGGTGCTTAAACAATTCAAGGTTTCTGGGCTTCTCTAAACTTGAGGTTCATTTGGTGGCAGGGTGGATCCAGGTGCCAAATTCCAATTCTGAAAATGTCAGAAGCTCTGCTGGGAAACTTGCCAAGAAACCAATTAAGGGACAGGTTTCCCATCAGGAGAGACTGCAGGAATCTCGGGAACACTAGGATGGTGCTAATAGATCTCTTAAGAGATAGAACATGGCCACAAGAGCATGCTCCCAAGTCACTACAAGAAATCTTTCAGAGGAGAAAGAAAAGAACAGGTAATTCTCTCCTACTGACAAGGACTCCCAAAGTATAGCGGACAACAACAGAAATGAGGCATGCAGACCCAGCCCAGTTATGGCACTGGCAGAGGTCATGCCCTGTTCCCAAACACCGTTCCCTGGGACTCCCAAGGTCCCTTTCTCAAAATCCTCAAAGTAGCAAAACCACACCAGGAGCAGCAGCTTGCTGACCCCCAGCAGAGACCCTGAGACTAAAATCCCAATCCCCTGGGGTTCAGGACAGCAGCGGCCAAGTCCCTGGATACTGTCGGAAATCATGGCCAGGTTGGGGAGGCAGGTGGGGAGGCAGGAAGAGGGGCACTGTTTATAACAACCTCGGGGTGCCACTGAAATATCACCAGCCTCCAACGCTTCACCATGACAGTATCTTCACCATTTTCCCAAATCCAATTTGTCTTGAGGAGAGCCCCTTCTCTCTTTATCTCCCTCAATCTTGCCCTTTCTGCCAAAATTGCTCTCCTTTGGAAACAAACAGTTCTGTTTCTCCTTTGGAATGCTTCCTATCTCCTCCTTAATAACATTCTGGTCAGTTCTCGGAATGTGATTTACATTACTGACCAGAGAACACAGGAACAAAACAATGGCGGGGCTTCCCAGCGGAGCAGCAGGGCGGGTGGGGCAGAATGTGCGAGTGCCTGGGGTGGGAGGGGAAGGGAGAGCCGCGAGTCTGGCGTGCTGCCCTCTCCTGCGGCCTCCGGCTCAGGAGCGGTGGGCGTTTCATTGCAACACTCTCACAGCCGCTGTGGGTCGGGGGTGACACGGCAGTGTCTGAAGAGCCCGAAGGGAGACGTTTTGCTCTCGCAGGCTTCAGGGCTGATTCACCCGACAAGGCCTGGGTGCAAGCCAAGGAACAGTGGGAGAACTCTCGGGTCACACACGCTTGCCCTGGGCGGTGCCAGCTCAGCCTGGGCAGGCGGGGCCCTACTCAGGGAGTCCAGAGCTTTCTGTAATTATCAAGGCTTTTTCTTTCCTGGGGCAATAATGCATTCCCCTTCCGAGGATGGATTACAAAGCAAATTGTCCCCTTCTCTCTTCAGTGGCCACAGTTAGGAAACTGTTCCTGCCTTCTCCAGAAAGCTTACAAACACACGCAGTATGGGCAGGTGTGTCTGCTTCTGACTGCAGCTTCAGTGGGAGGTAGCTTAGCAGAGTTCATCTGAGTCTGCAGGCCCACCGCCAGGGGCGGGGATGGGGGACCCAGGCTCCTCTGCTTCTGCTTTTATTTGCTGATCCCAAACCAGCCCACAGGACCTTTTGCTTAGAAAGGTTTTCCTGGCAATTGCCACAATGAAAAACAAAGGGACAACAAAAGTAAGAGCCCTGAGGACGTGAGTACATTACTAGCCATCTCACAGAGATCTTACTTGCTAACTACAAACTTAGATATCAGCCCAAACCCTCCAGGTCCCTTGCTGGCCTCCAGGTAACTTGGCAAGCCACACAGGCTGGTCTGTTTCTTCCAGAACCTGTTGTCAAGCACTGGAGCTTTGTCCAAGTTCCCCTCTCTGGCCTCCTCACCTTGGTGCCTCAAGGGATGGCTCTTCCAGCTCATAAGAAATCATTCCCCCCATGGCCTGGCTCTGCCAGAAAGTCAAAAAGAAAAGCACATCCCCTCTGAAGCCCATACCAAAGCCAGATAGCCCACAAAGTCTAAACCAAACTGTGCTTAGAAACCAGACTGGTGGAGCTGGACCTGTCTTAAAAGAACATTAAATCTACCTTTCTCATTTGCAAGTAGGAAGTAAGGTTCCCAGACAGGACCTCAGGTCTGAGCCAACACAGGTTTCTGGATGTCCTTTAAAATGTGTCACACCCATCTTGTGCCTGTATATTTGCTCAAGTTGCCAGACCAACACAGAACTGGGAGGAGGCAAACATTATCCAGGCAGAATGAAACGTTAGAAAATTGGGGTTTCCTCTTAAAATAGGCAGCTGGGAGCCGTGTGTGATGGGCTCCTCTGGCCTCTTCTCATGCCTCACTCCGCTCCTAAGTACAGCCCCAAAGACCCTCTCAAAGCCCTGCAGTCTGGGCTTGCTCTTCTGGTACTAAAGGGCCTGTCCCTTTTTAGTAGGGCTGCTTTTTCATCCTTTAGTCTCAAATTAGTTGCCCTAGCCTCCAAGGGGCTTTCTCTGGGCATTCTAGCCACAAACACCCAGATGTGGACACTCTCTTACCACCATTTGGCTTCTTCTGTGTACTAAACAGTCTCTCCTGACTCTCTCTTTGCTTTTGACCTGACCTCTGCCCCCAGCTCATCTGGAAGCTACATGGGACCAGGGCTGCGCCTGGCATAGTCACTGTTGTCTCCATAGCTCCTAACACCATGGCCGACACAAGGCTGACATCCCAAAAGCATGGGGCATGTGTGCAGAGATGAGACGCGGTCACAGAGGCAGGACGCAAGTTTTAAATACTTCCACCTTTATTAGGAGTAGGCCGCTGTCGCCCCCGCAGCCAGCTCCCATGTATACACAGTATACACACCCAGCCAGGACCCAGGTCCTCCCATCCTTCTGCAGTGCATGGAATGCAAAAGAACCACATACATCATGGGGCTCTATCAGTGCCAGTGTCTAGGGTCCTCAGGAGCTGACTCCCAGGCTGCGGGGAATCCAGTCCCTCAAACCGGCCTTGGCTCCTCCAGCCTTCTCTCCAGTGTCGAGGGCATCTGGCTGAGGCTCCTCCGATCAGTGCACACAATGGCTAAAGGAGGCTCGGGAACCGTGAGCTCGTGGCCTTACTGGTCCACACGCCCTGAAGAACTGCTGGAACCCCCAGAAGGCTCCTCTTTTCCCACAGGCATGAGATGCCACCTTCGCTTCTTATGCCATCACCAGAACCCCGTGCCTTGAGCCTCATCTCCTCTCAGCTCTGGAGAGCCTGGCTGGACCGAGGAAAGGTTCAAAGACCAGACAAACTTCCCAAGTCGTCTTGGTCAAGTTGTTTTTGTTTTTGTTTTGTTTTGTTGTCTTAAGAAAAGGAGAAGGAGGAGGGGCCGTGACGGAAAAGAGCACGGAAACCTGGCTCGCGTCAGGAACAAGAGTGGTTATCCCTCCTTGAAATGATTCGTAAAGCAACTGTCAGCAAACGCCCCCTGCTAGGGAGCCGGTCAGCCCAGAGACGGTGCCTCCCTCCCTGCCCTTCCCCTGCCCACTCTGCACAGCCCCTACCCCGCCCTCTCCTCGCCTGGGAGAGAATGCACCGACCACAGCACAGGCAGTCGTCAACTGGCAAGTCCCCCCTCCCGCCTGCCCTAGGGTGCTTTTGTCTCTGCAGCCTCACAGTACAAGGAGGGGTCCCCCTTGCTCTGTCCTTCAAGCATGTTTGCAGCCCTGCCCAGGGAGGCTGAGGCCCTCCACTCCCGGCAAGAGCTCAGTCTGGGGTCTCCACCTCACATCAGACCATGTCAGAGCACCATGGACCAGAGGTCTGGCTGGCTGGCTGCTTGTTTGTGGATTTTGACTATGAGGGAAACCACAGAAAAAAACTGAACCCCTTTTCCCAGGGAAGATTCATGCTTTGACCTAATCTCAGGTTCTCCACCAAGGTCCTGGACTCTGCCTATACTGAACAGCAGAACACTCCCTTTCTGCACTGGGGTATCTGCACCTCCGAGAAATACCCTGCTCGGCCAAAGGATTTCTATCCCCAAATTATCTCCCCATTTGGAGCTATAGAAAACACCTGGGTTTCTCCCCTTGCCATGTTAACAAAACAGATCAGTCTCCAACAGTTCCTACTGGCAGCTGCAAAGGCCTCTGGTTCAGGTTATGACTCTTGGTGCCTCTTGAACAGCCTCCAAGGAACCCCAAGAGAGACCACTCCCCATCTTCATGTCTGTAGCCCCAGTGGATGGCCCTGCGTCACATACTCATCTCTGTGGCTGGGCGGATCAGTCCATGAAGGTGACAGATGGGCACAGTGGGAGCACCAGGTCACCTCTGTCCCTAGGGACAGGGTGGGTTCCCAGAGAGCATAATCTGAGGTAGCAAACAGACAACCCAATTCCCAACTGGGGATGTGATGCAACATGCCCACAGCAGACAGCGGGAGCTGTTGGGCGGGAAGAAGACTAATTTGCAGGCAGAGAGATGCTCAGCACCCAGCCCTTCTGCTCCCCATTCAGTGAGTACAGGGCTGTGGTCCCTTGGGGTTCTCTGAGGCAATGCGGAGCCTGAGATATCAGCCCTACTCGTGTGTCCCTCTCAGGAGGAAAAAGCCATCAGGACTAGAGCTTCCTCCTCCCCACCCCAGGGTGACACTCCCCAGTGTCCAGCCCAGAGCTCAGCATCCACACCCCAGCTCGACAGACAGCAGAACCCTCTAGATCTCTCCTCACACTCCCTTCTTCAGCCACCCATTAAGCACCAGTATCTGTTAGCAACGGCTGGCTCCCTCTGGACAAAGAGGGCAGATTCCAGGGGACTTTCTCCTCTGTCTGTAAAGCCTCCAAGGACACCTTGGTGGCAGCACCTCCCGCCCCTAGTGTAATGCCCTGGATGTCCGGGGGCGGGGAAAGCAGCTCACTTTTCCAGGGTAGAAGGTGAGAAGCCTCAGGACTCCCTGCCCCTGCCCACATCTTCCCCAGCAGAGGGACCCAGGCTCCAGTTGTAGGCACCTCACTCTCCTCAGCTTCCACCCACCACCACAGTTTTCCTGATCGGCCTGTGTCAGAAAAGAAAAGGGGTCCAAAAGCACCGTGAAAACCCTGCCTTGTTCAGAGACGGCTCAGAGCCCCTGGGGCCACCTGAGGGTGCCAAGCTGCTGGGCCATGGCTCTTCCAGCAGCATGTGGCCCCCCAATGGGGGCCGAGGTCCCTGAAGTTCTCCCTGGGAGAAGCCCATCCTCCGGGTTCCTCGGAAACTGGGCCTCAGCACCTTCTGCCCAGCACCCACACCTTGCAGCCTCTCCCCGAAACTGGGCCCCCGAGGAGCGGGGCGTGAGGTAGACTGCGTTAGTTAGCATCTCTGCCCAGTCCAGGGAGGAAGGAACCACTCGCCCTAGTCCATGGTCCTCGTCTTGGATGTGAGTGGCATGGTGGCACAGGCCACTTGTCACCATCCTCCGCTCCGGCTGGCCAGAGCACTCACACAACAGTGGGGTGGAGAATGAGGGAGAGAAAGGGACAGTCTCACTCAGCAAGGCCTCAAGATGCAGAAGTCTAGCTCCTGGGGCTTGCGGCGCAGGTCGCACTGGTCCCTGGCCAGCAGCCGGCTTCCGTGACCCACACATTTGAGTGGACGCCTCTTAAATCCCCGGCCACAGGTCTTGGAGCAGGGCGACCAGGTTCCCAGCTCCCAGGCTGGGCAGGGCTCCCCGCAGGCTCGCATCTCCACCGGTCGGTGGGTTGTGTCACAGGCAGAAGCCCCCTGCTGCCCTGAGGAGCCCCGGCAGTCCACTGCCCGCTTCTGCAGGCCATTGCCGCAACTGGCAGAGCAAGGTCCCCAGCTGCCTGCCACCCACCGTGCAGGTGGCCTGCCGTCTGGCTGCTCCACTTGATTGGAGAGGCGGAGGATACTGTTGTGCAGCACCGAGGGGGTGCGGGGCTCCTTGGGAGGGGGAGACCTGTCCTCCCAGGGCTCTTTGGGCAGGTAGAAGGAGTAACGAACCCGCGGTGGGGTCATCTTCCCCACAGAGAGGACCTCCACAGTCAGGGGCTCCAGGATGGGCCGGGAAGCCTGCAGGCTCTCCACTGCTGTGCCCGTGCCGCTGTACCGCAGCAGGCTGCCCTTCACCACCAGGTCCCTCTCCACAGCCGACACCACGAAGTGCCCGTTGAGCAGGTACTTGCCCTGGCTGTTCTTCACGGCCAGGTAGTTATCATCCCCAATCAGCCCCTTGTAGCCGCGCTGGCGGATGTCGATGCTGGAGGCGCCTACAGGGAGGGCAACCACGAAATTGTAGCCATGCCTGGGGTAGGAAAGGGGGATTTTTCATTAGACAGATGCCTGAACCTAAGGGAACCTCACTCCCTTTAAAGTCAGGACTGATTCCCTTTGGCAAGCCCCAGGGCAGGTCACCAATGTGGTAACAGAGTCCAAAGACTAACTCGCCTGCCCGGGGCCGATGGAAGCACACAGTGAATGTTGGTATATGAGCTTGTTGTTACATCACCTAAAACTGATTACACTGGCTATAGAGCCTCACAATTATTTTTCTTTCAAAAATTTTTCTCCTGGTAAATGCCAGTGAGGGAGTAAAAACACAAGTTTTGGAGTCAGAGAGATCCATGCCCCTTGCTTGGCTGTTGATCTTGATAATCTCAATTTTCCTGAGTCTGTTTCCTCA
This sequence comes from Hystrix cristata, assembly GCA_004026905.1. Lineage (NCBI taxonomy): Eukaryota > Metazoa > Chordata > Mammalia > Rodentia > Hystricidae > Hystrix > Hystrix cristata. The sequence goes on along the minus strand of PVJO010021617.1, from coordinate 463 downwards.
CCGACAAAATGGTTGGGAGGGATGCTCCCACAGTTGCACATATCTCATCCAGCTGTAAGGAGGAGTAAAGGAGCTATAGCCTCTACAGCTTGTAGCAGAGTACCCAGCAGAGGGAAGACACAGAAAGTATCCGCCATGATGGTGGGGGAGGGGGAAGTAAATCTACAGTGCCCAAGTCCAAGGTTAGAGTTTGATGCATTGAGAGCCCTGTAGTCTTGGGGCTGGAGCCAGAGAGCCAGCCCTGGCCCGGACACCAGTTCCCTGGTGACTTTAAACAAATTAGTTTCTCTAGGTCCCGGTGTCCTTCTCTGTACAATGAATGGGTTAAGCTAGGTGACTTCTCTAGCTCCTGACATTTAACCAGTCAAGCAAATCTAATACCCACACAGCCACCCTGCTGCAAGTTCCTGCAAAGGGCAGCCTCGTACCCCTCTGCCTACAGTGCCCAAGTTTCCAGAGAGAG
>PVJO010021616.1:0-29700 GCA_004026905.1 Hystrix cristata | reverse complement strand
CCCAGAACACAGCTGCTGCCCAGCTCCCGGGGCCGGGGCCAGGGGAGGCCCGACTGGGGCAGGCACTGGGCCCAGGTCCCAGCCCCGGAAGGGCACGAAGCTTTCTATTCTTTAGTTTTCACCTTGCCTGGTTCCAGAAAGGACTGCAGGGGACTTAAGAGGATCCATCAGGACATCGTAAATCGAAGTAGGAGTGAGAATAAGTGTTGGAGAGGAAGTGGGGCAGGGAGTGTTGCCTACATGAAACTGCATCTAGAAAGCCCCACACCTGGGCTGCAGGCAGCCACAAATCTGCCTCCAGGCTGGGCAGTGCTCCTGACCTTGCTGCCCCTGGGAACTAACTGCCTGGGTGAGCTTTAAGAAAACATGAATGCCCGGCCCCACCCCCAGAGATTCTGATCTAATGGAACCGGCATGCAGCCTGGGTATGAGGCATTTTCGAGTCTTCCTAGGTGACCTTAGTATGTAGCCTACATGGAGCACTAATGTGTAGCGAACTTAGAAGGGGCAAACGAGAAGCTGATCTGTTATAGTGCTTAGTGTTATAGATCCATTATAGTGTTATAGTGGGTCTGTGAAATACTGACTGGGCCAGAAGTTTGGGAGAACTGGCCTCCTGTGCAATCAGACACATCCACAGGATCCTAACCAAGGAGCCGCAGGATACACAAGAACAGTCAGAGAGCTGTCCACTTGGGCCCAGCGCTGGGATCTGTAGGGCTGCAGATGCTGGAACAGCCCACAGAGCTCACGGGAAGGCGTGTCGCTGGGGTTGGATGAACAGGGCCAGCAGCACGGGACAGTCATCTGGTGATCGGATCCAGTGGCACATTTGAGAGTATCTGACAGGGTAGAGTCACCCAGGAATATTGCTTTGCAAAATCTCATAACTTCTATTTCAACTCCTCAAGGTGGAGAACGTAGGGATTTGGTAGCACTCTGAGCTAGGGCAGCAGTTGAAGTCTGACAACCTGTTTTACGAGAACAGCTAAATTGGACTTCCTGGGGGAAGACACTGGGCCTCTATACTTTAAAAGCTTTCCAGGTGACTCCTGTGTGCACCGAGGGCCAAGCACTGCTGGCCCCAATGGGACGTTGGTCTCTAAATGTCATTCTCTCTCTAGGTTTCTCTTCTCCGGAGTGTGAGAAAGATCAGGGTTATTCCCGTTTTACAGCTGAGAGCATGGTTCCGGAAGTTTCCTGGGCTTGCAGTGTCACAGGAAGATCTGGGATTAGGAGCCGGTGGCTGCCGGACTCCTGGGAACTGCCTCTGCTGCCCGTGACCGCTGGAGGGAAAACAATCCTCCTGTCTTAGGACAGATGAGCACGTGTCAGGCCTGGGGATAGAAAAAGGACAATCCCTGTCCTCAAGGAGCTGGCTGTCAGAGAAGGACGCAGAGACCAGACTCCCAGTCAAGGGCGGCAGAGGCCAAGGCAGCCTTTGTAAAAGGATTGTTTTGGACAGGCTGAATCTGAGACAGAATCAGACCAGCAGGTAAGTACGCAGGGGCAGAGATGCTGCCCGGGGGAGTCAAGTGCCAGGGACAGCCGAGGCACAGGGAGTAGGGGACAGGGGAAAGATGGGACGCTGAGGAAATCCTGGGAACAGGAGCACTATTATTCACAGGTGGGAGGAAGAGGAGCCAGAGGGCTGCAGCAAGGTGGGGTGAAGCTCTGTGTCCATGAAACTGGGAGAGAGGCCATCTACCAACACAGAAGTGGACAGGGCACTGAGGTCTTGGGGCCCTTTTTGTGGAAAGGTGAAAGGAACATGGGGCAGGGAGTGGGTCAGCGATCACAAAAGCTATGGCCCTGCTGAGGCCCAGCCAGCATAGTGGGCATTGGGCATGTGGCCTTTTCGGGTCCAAGTACCCAGATGCCCAGAGAAACAGGGGGCTGTAGACATTGCCACGGAGGTCCAAAAAGGCAGCAATAGTCAGAGGACAAGAGGGTGACCAAGTACACATGGTGGCCAGAGCAGCACTGAAATATCTACATAGCTCATCCTTGGGGTGGGAGCCAGAGGCCAAGCAGAGATGGACAAGGAAGCGGCAGCGGGAGGAGGGACTAGAGCTTTCAATGAAATGCTCAGAGTGAGCGAGGAAGGATGGAAGGCAGGCAGAGGACAGCAGTGTGGTCAGAGAGGGCGCCTGTGGGATCAATGTAGGGGAAGTAAGCTGGGGTGAGCATGGGCACAGCTCCAAATCCCATTAGCTCTGGAGACAAGTGCCATGTCCTCCGAGGGTCAGGGCACTTTGTTTGCTGAGGGCAAGCAGCAAAGGGCCTAGCTGGGCAGTATTTAAATGGTCCCACAGTCCCCTGGACAGAGGACGGGATGCTGCCCAGCGTGGGTCCTCGGCACTGAGGAGACCTCCTTGCCTTCCCCTGCCCCAGAGTCTGAGGAGCCTGTTAATGCCATTCTTGGCCCAACCTTTGGCTCAACATCCCTTGTAGTGCAGGTATCAGACTCCACCCCTGCTAGTTCTTTCTGGGACCTTCTGTTACTTGGATGATGTCCATCAAACTTCTGAAGACACACAGCAGTGCTTCAGGCTTTGGCCCTGAACTGGCCTGTTTTGTAGCAGGGTACATAGGGCCTAGACAGTGGCCCTGTTTTCCCAGAGAACTGGTAGCTGCTTCCCCTGGCCACCAGAGCTACTGTGGACAGCAGCACCTCCTTTTCTTCTCAGCAACCAGTGGGAGCCATGGCCACGGGTGCTTAGGGGCAATCCTGACTCTGTGTAGGGACAGGCTTCCTAGATGCCCAGAAGGTGCTGGTGGGAGTGAGGAGGGGCACAATACAGAGATCATTGGGTGCTATTCCCCTTCAGGGACTGCCCATGGGGCAGGGAAGGCACACACGAGTGCTCAGTGGGACACCAGTCAGGGGCATTCAGAGATTGCCATCCACATGAGGTGTATGCTACCAAGTATGGTGGTGAGGCTGCCTGTAGGGCCCCTATCCTAATCCATGCTTGTCCAAGGTTGGCTAAATGCAAGGCACATGCCACCCTCCATCAGTGGCAGGGAACAGAATCTCCCAAAATAAGGAGCATCATTTCCTGCCATACTCGCGATTGCTGGCACCCAGGAGGAAGGCTGCCTCCTGGGTCTTTTCTCATACACTCCCTCTGCCCACCCCATCCCTCTGGGTGCTGGGGGGCAGTGACAGTCACCAGACCCAGGCTTTGCTGTCTTGTTCTCAACTCCCTCCTCTGACCTGACAGTCACAGTAGCAGACCAGGGACAGCTGCCCCCAGTCAGGCTGCTGTTAGGCTCACGCCAACAGCCCAGCAGCTCTCTGGGCCAGGCGCCCGTCCGCCCTCCTCTGCTGTCCCCCTGGGGCCGCTGGGAGGCAGCAGGCTGGAGGCACAGCTGGGTGGAGGGGGCTCTTCCCACTCAGCAGCTGATCCAGCTTGGAGCCTCCTCCCACTTCCAGCCAACACCAGGGCTACCAGGAATTTACAGCCACATTTTCTTTACCCTGTGCAAGGCTTCTGGGAATGGCAGGCCATCCTCAGCCCCATGGTCCCTGAGTCCTAAGAGAAGGCTCTCTGACCAGCAGAGAATCTCGATAAGGCAAAAGCCCTCTCGGCTTGCTGCACTGCTTCTGTTGCAGAGGGAAGCTAGGGTGTAAGTCCGAAGCTGGACTGAGGCAGAGATTACAAGGCTCACAGTTAGAGGACACCAGGCTGGGTGCTGCTGAGCATGCGCTGTCCTGCGGCTGCCATGGCCTGTGCTCAACCAGCTCTAGTGGATTATTGCAGACATTATTGGGCCCATGGACTTCCAGAGGCTCAGTGCCATAAAAACATGAGAAGCTGTGCCCGCTCAGCCTCAGCTGTCCTAAATCCCAGTGCCCAGGCCCCACACTGCACCCTGCTGTACCCTAGGGGCAGGCCCTGCCCTCAGCAGCCGGTGGGGTGAGTGTCGGCAGCTCCAGCTACTGCGAGCACAGCCCCAGCCAGCTGGTGTGCATCAGAGCAATGGTGAGCTTGTCTTCCTAAGATTCATAGTCGCAAGGCAGGCCTCATTGCCCTCTCCCTTCTGGCTTCCTGATCCTGACTTGAGAATCCAGACTCAAAATGTTACGCCAGACCTGTGTGAGTTTAACCCAAGGAAGTAATCAAATGACTATACAAAGGATGTGTACGAAAATGCTTGTTGTGGTGTTATTTGTTGTAGTGAAATATTCAAACTCTGTTAGATGTCCATCAATCAGGGCATCAAGTAAATTATGTTAGTATTATATCCACATAATATGAAGCCTTGAGAAACAATGATATAAATAGACACGAAAAGGCGCTTTACCATAATGCTGAGTCAAAAGAACATTTCACCAAATACTGTATATATTATGGTCCCCTGTATGCATGTGCACATAGGCCCGTGTGCACACTTTATGTATGTGCATGAAGAAAAGGCTGGAAAGAGACACTAAAATGGCTGTCTCTAGGGATTATGACTACAAGTCATTTATATAATTAAAACATTTTTTGGTGTTTGGGATTGAACCCAGGGCCTTCCATACGCTAGGCAGATGTTCTGCCAGTAAATGACACCCCTCAGCCCTAAGGTACAATCTCCTAAAATCTTTTTATGATGAATAACATTTTCACGATATATAATAATGTATTTTAATAGTTAAAAAGTTAAATTATAAGACTTTAATTTGTTAAATTACAAAAGAAGACGAATGAGCTCTTTTTTTTTCTTTTTTTTTTGTGCTGGGGATTGAACTCAGGGCCTTGTGCTTGTGGGGCAAGCACTCTAACCACTGAGCTAAATCCCCAGTCCTAGAATGAGTGCTTTTAAAGAGCTTCACAGTCATCTAGCTGCAGGCCACTCCCAGGTCTAACCCTGGGGAAACCCAAGACCCGGGGGCCAGAGGAGTCCTGGTGACTGGGGCCTAGATGGCTCAGCAGTCAGGCACAAGTGGATGGTGCCCTGTGCTAAAAATCTCAGCAACCGTGAGAATGAGGGACCAGCTCTATCTTCCTGCTTCCCCAGACACGGAGTGAGAAGTCTGCTGCCATGCCCAGGTCCCCAGGTCGGTACCTTCCTTATCCCGGCTGAGCTGGACACAGACCTACCTTGCGCCGTCCGTCTCTGGCGAGTTCAGGATTCGTCCCCAGGATGCAAAAACCTCGATGGCCACCAACACTTAGCAAAGCGTGAGCATCACGGGGAAGCCAGATAGTCTGGAAAGAAAAGGGCAAAGAGTGGGGTTGGGGCGGGGAAAAGCTTTCGTTTTTTTGCAAAACACCTCTTGCGTTCCAGTATTTTAGATGAGCCCCACTCTAAATGGATTCAGGTCTTGGCCTCGGGTTTTTTCCAGACTCTGAGCAGCCTCCCGAGGACTATCTCACACGGGGTGCACAGACTCCCAGGAAGCACTCAGAGATTGAGGTGCAGTGGGCAGCAGAGGACCCCGAGCTGCACGGGAGAGATATCCCTCCTCCGTCTCCCCAGCAGCCAGCACCAATCCCCACTATTGAGCCATTAACACTGAACACAAGAGAGAACAATGGCATTGTGTTCCACCTAATCCAAACAAAGAAACTCCAGCGATGGAGAAAAATAAGAAATTTAAGTCTTTAATCTAATGCGGAAAAGGACACAAACTCTAGAATTACAAAAACAAATCATTACTTCTTTTAGACAATGGGCAAGAAGACCTTGAGGAAGCAAAGGATGGGTTCCTTGAAGAGATTTTTTTTTAAAATATAGATTTAATATCCAGTAGAAAGAGGCTATCTATCACGGGGAGGCAGGGCTATTTCTCATTTGCTCTTTCAAATGTAATATATGAGAGCGCCATCGCCATGACGGGAAATGCCATCCTCCCCTGCAAAAACTTGCAACTGTCATTACCTGGGAATCAATATATTTTTTAAATGGAATATATCATTATCAATTGATTTTCCTTTTTCTTCTTAGCACTCCAGGGTCCCAAGTAGCAGGGGAAAGCTTTAATGTGATATGAAGGATTTGGACAGGTAAATAAGTTATTGTAAACTAATTTCACCTCATGGCCAGCTTCCCTCTGACAACACGACGGTCTTTCTCAGATACGCTCTGCCTACGCTTTTTCACCTGCCACTGACAGGGACACCCTGCGAGCCATATCAAATAACCATTTGAAAGCAGAAGGTGGCAAAAATATTACTTTTCCCAAGGACAAAGTGTTCCCTTTATGATTAAGATATAACCTCTGTGGGGAGGCAAAGTAAGCCAAGGTCACCATTTAATTTTGACACTGAGCCAAAGTTGTGAGTACATTTCCTCTACCAGACCCATGTGACGTGCACAGAAACATCGATCGCTTTGGCCACAAGGTATTGGCAATACTGGTGATTAGAAGATCAATGTATTTCTGGGAAAGACCCTCAGCAGATATATGGCAGAGAAGAGACAGGTTTGGAAGACAAGTGGTCAAGCCATTTTCAAGTTCTGGAGAAATTCATCCATCCATTCATTCATCCATTCATTCTTTCGTTTATTCATTCATTCATTTACTATATATTTATTGAGTGCCTGCTATGTACCAGACCATGTCCTAGGCACTGGGAACACATGAATGAATGAAACAAGAAATATTCCTGCTTCATGGAGCTCAGACTCTAGTGGATAAAAACATACAAGAGACAATACTTAGGAATAAGTGAACAATGCACAGTACACTAGAAGGTAGAAAGTAGTATGTGCAACTTGCGGAGATGAAACAGAGCAGTGTAGGGGATGCATGATGAAGGGCTAGGGTGCAGTTTAAACAGAGTGGATGGGAACAGTCTTAGGGAGGAAACAAGGAGTATGTCATGCAGGGTAGAAGGGAAGAGCCAGTGGAAATGCCTTGGGGGGAACATGACTCCACGCTCCAGGGTCAGCAAGGAGGCACTGGGGCTGGACCAGGAGATTCCAGAAGATGAAGCCAGAGAAGTTTAGTATCTAGATTGTGTAGGGCCTTGTAGGCCACTATCAAGGTTGCTGACTGAGAACCCAGGATCTCAGCCATCAGTCTTTGGAAGGGTCTCTCAATCTCTTGAGACAACACTCTCAGAGGCCAGCATCACATTAATCTGCTTTCCTTCTTTTCAACCAAAACAGCTTGCCTCTCTTTGGAGAGCTAGAGCCCACATCCCAGGTTGTAACCAGAATGAATACAGAACAGGCCAGACGGGAGCTCAGATAGACCGCAGTGGAGGGAGAATGGGCTGTGTACAGCTTGTTCTGATGATAGTGATGATGTCCCTCCTACTCTGTGGTGCCAGAGGGCACTCCAAGAAGCAAAAGCTGGAAGAGTTCTGAGCAAAACTAAACCACATGTAAAGGCGGGCTCTGGGGGACTTTCCCCTGATGTGCTAATGTGAAGGTCCTGATGTGAACTGACATGTTAGCCACTATCGTCTGTGTTGGCTAAATTTGGTTTACCCAGGTCTCTTCCCACCCTGCCAGCCTGTTCTATGTCCCCGGATGCCCGCTGCCTGGCACAGAAGGCATCCTTGGGGCACTGGCCTCTGTGACTTCTCATTAGAGTCAACTCATGCAGGCCCTCATGGGAGACCGGGCCTGGTTTATTCCCGTATGTGCCTTCCTCCCTGTGGTGTCTTCACGGGCTGTGTCCTTCAACCATGTGTGCATGTTCTAGGTAGGGGAAAAAACACTCCACATGGCTCACTCTCTTGATTCGAGATAGGAAAGGTTCCCTTCCTTGCCCCCTTAGGTTTCTAAGCAGGAATTACCCCCGTCCTCACTGTTAGCCATGGGTATCATCCTATGTGTGCACATTACAGTTGCTTTATACTGTGCTTATACTTTTGTGGCTGTTTCTTTTATTTAACTCTCTTCAAATTATACATTTGGGTTTGTCTATTTCCTTTCAAGACCCCAATGCATATATGTGCAGAGAGAGTTAAACAGGCCTTTGGAACCAGACAGATCAGCACTAGAATGCTAACACTGCCACTTAGTTTTATAATACCAGGTGAGGTAAGCTATTTAATTTCTATGAACCCGTTTCCCATTTTTAGAACCAGAGAAGTTGGTCCATGAGTCTTTCTGGTCCTCCTCAGCAGCATCACCCCCTTTAGCATCATCTAAATGGGGCACCTGCGTCATGGCACCCGGCTCTTGCCAAGCGGAAACTCCCTGAAGGCTTTCTGACTGTTCTCAGCTCACTCTGAACCTTAGTTTTTGTCTCAGCGGTTTTGTTATTTTTTTCCACATCTTTCCTTGTTGCTCATTTTCCTCTTATCTGACCTCTATTGTCACCAGATCCTGAGCTTCCTAAGAACAGCCAGTATGGTCATATTTGAATCTCTGGCGCACATCACCCATCACATATTGGTGTTCAATGGGTCCATGATTCACTGTCTTAGAAGGCTTATATGCCACAGATGCACACCTAAACATATTCTGCTTCCATGAGATGCATGGCATGCACGGTATTTAAAGAGGTTTTAAATGACTAGAAGTTAATTCCCAGTAAGAATTTCATTCCTGAGTTAATATTGGAAAACCTTAAGTTTCCTGGGAAAACGAATCTCAGAAAGGAGAAATCCTAGGGAGCTGGGTATGGCTCTCCATCTCTAGATAATACCTTGAGACTTGAATTCTGACACCTCTAGTCAAGTTGACCTTTTTTCTTCCACTAATTTTAAAAAGAAATTATTTTAAAAATTAATTTTATTGGTACGCTTTAGATATATCATCGTTTAGAATGATGATCACATTCGTCACGGGGAATTTGTACCTGTACATAATAAATCTTGATTCTTCTTTTTTCCCCAACCCCCGCTTCAACCCCCCTTCCACTAATTTCATCATCAAAGTAAACTTACATTCTTAAGAAAAACAAAATTCAAAAGCCAAAGGATAGGAGACTCTTTATTTTAAAAAAGCACAGCTGGTAATCAGTCACTGCTGGTGAAAGGGGTCTTCGGACCTTCATCTGCCAAGGTCTGTTGGAGACACAGATTGACGAGACAAGGTGTCAGGACCAATATGGAAGTGGCACCCCAAATGGGCTGTTTGGGTTAAATGCCAGGACATCTTCAACAGTGAACTCAAAAGAATCTGAGATTCATTCTAACTCCAAGTCTGGAAAGATGGTTCTGTGCATGAACCAAATTGATTACCAAGAGAATTATAAACAAGGGCCCAGGACTTTTTTTAATGTCTCTATAAAAGACACCAATTTTGGGAGAGAAACTGCTGACAGAGAGGAGAAACCAATTACAGAGTCTCTAGTTTGATACAGGACCAGAAAGTAGTCCTGTTTGATTTTTGACCACGCTCCTCAGTCATGATACTGGCATGCAGTCATTCGGCACCACCCTTCAGGAGGCTGGGAAATAGAGTTTCTTTCTTCCTTGGGAAATAAAAGCAAAGGAACTGGAGGCCATAATCTGTAGCTAGAAAGCCAGCCCTTCACCCACCCTCCTGTCAGCTGGGGGACAGGGTTCCACGGCAGCCCTGGCACTGGGCTCAGAGGTCAGCTCTAAATGCATCATGCGTGAGAACACTCATTCATACTCTCTTTCTTTTAAGAAGATGGAAAAACAGGCCATCCATTAATAATATCAACCATGGTTTCACCAAAGCCTGCAGGCATCTTGCCAACACAAAAATAAACACGCTCTGAGGGTTTATCCATCAGGTTTGTGACAGTTCATGGGCTGGAGGGTCTGGAAGGCCTTGCTTTTAAAAGGGGAGCCTGAAGATGTAAAGATGGAGCAGGTTATGAGCACCCGCCTGGCACAATGCAGAGAGTTCCTATTTCCATTAAGGGCCAGAATTGGCCACTGATGAGATCTATTACTTTTTTTTTCCCAACTGCTGGGGATGCACCTCTTGGCAAGCTTTATCGTGGGGATGTATGCATCAAAGCAAGACAGTGTCTGCAGAGGCCATGATGCCTGACAGAAAAATAATAGCCAAATGTTCTTGACGTTTGGAGTTTACAAAGCCTAGCTCACATTTTCCCATTTTGATGAGTTGCTTACTTTTATTATCCCCATTTTATAGATGAGAAAACAGAGGCTCGTGACAAATAAGAGGTGCCCAGAGGCACAGGAAATCATTGAGGGAGGCAGAACTGGAACTCTAGATTTTGTGCCTCCAATTTTGTACCTTTTTTCAGGCTCACTGGGGTCCCCTTGTTCTGGGGGCCCCTGTCAATGACGAGAGCTGTTCTGTGTTTATGCTGCAGCCACCACCTTTGGGCTGAGTAAAGGCATTTGGGCCCTGATGGACCCAGCTGTCCTCCCCTTCCTGGCAGCCCTCTGCTGTCCTGGTGGGGTCAAGTTTCCCAGGCCCCTCACACTGCACAGACCCGCCACAACACAGGGGCGCCCAAGTCCCTCCTTCCTACTGGTCAGTCTGTCAACAGAGGGCCACTCTTTGAGGATACTCCAGGATTACTAACTCCATGCTTCTCAGTCTGTTTTATCATGATTGCCCCCATCCCACAAGAGAAAAATTAAGTTAAATGACATTTAAATCCTTCCTCAAACCAGAAATTAAGTTTAAGGAGTAAAATTTTGTCAGGGAGCTTCAGAGGGCACACACCACTGTAATAGCTAAGATTTCCCCCACTTCCTCCAATTCTAGGAGCCACTTCTCACCCTCCTTGGGGTAATTCCCTGCCCTGTCTCTCCCCCCACCACCCGTGGGCCATCAGGACTGCAGGAATGGACTGGTCAGACTTTCCTCCAAATCTGCTACTTCTCACCCATTATCTTGGGTCAGAGCAGTGCCATCTACCTCTCATTAAAACCCCAACTCCTCTTCCTTTTACCCCTGCCACAGTAGAGCATCATTCAGAAAACTGAGCAGATTTATTAGTTCTAATTTCTACTCTCAGGTTGGATCTCCTCGCCTCTCAACTTACTGTGCAGAGTGAATTGTGCCCTTCCCCCCTAAATTCTTACGTGGAAGCCCTAAACAATCTTGTGACTGAATTTCAAGGGAGGGACTTTGTGGCAGTAACTAAGGCTAATGGGGGTGAGAAGGACAGAGCCCTGACCCCCTAGAATGAATGGACTGGTGCAACTGTAAAAGAAAGGAAGAGAGCCTAGCCTTGCCGGACCTCCATCGGGGCTTCCCAACCCCAGAGCTGGAATAAGGCCAATTTCTGATGCTGAGGCACCCAGCCTGTGATATTTTGGGACAGCAGTCTGAGCCGAGTCACACCTGTATCACAGCAACTGGCCTCTGAGGAGGCGCCAGCTCCCTGAAATGGCCTCTGGAGAGACTGTGCTAAACCCAGGATTGGTCACGGCATTTCCCAAAGAGAATGCTTCTGTGATTCCGGGACTCTTCTCTGGGTCTGGCCCTTCTCTGCTTTTGTGACTTGTCGCACCCAGTCTCCCTCCCTGAATCACGGCTCGCCGGCCTTCTCCCTTCCCCTCCTGGGGAGGACAGAGGGCTCTTCAGGCCAACTGCTGGAGACAGTAAGGGCTTGAGTGTGCCCTGCAGAGCCTTCCTGATGGCCAAGCACCTGGCCCCTACTGGCTTGGGCTGAGAAGAACATGGAGATGAGGAAAACGGGGTTCCAGCAGCCTGAGTGGACCCTAAGCTATGTCCTGACGAGGCTCTGCCAGAAATCAAACCGAAACATCTCAGAAAAATTAAAAAAAAAAATCGCAAATCAAAATGTCCTTTTTATGCAACAGACCCTTCAGAAATGAAATTAACCAGGACTTCCCACTCAGTGCCAGCACATGCCCCTTGTCCCCACTATCAGTTAATTTACACACGCCCTTCACTGGACCAGAACTGGGGTGAGCTTTGGGTTTTCTTAAGGCTACACAGTGAGGAGGCACTGAATGAGCCACCTGGACCAATTAGCCTGACTCACCCACGGGGACACTGAAGATGTCAGCAGGGAGCACACAGCTGCATGTAGTAGATGCTCAGTAAAGCTCTGCTGAAAAGGAAAATGCCTACAAGATGCAACTAGTCTTTACAATTTTTCTTTGAACATCTGGAAGATATTCATACCATCGTTTCATGACTGGAATACAAACTGGTTTTTTTTTTAAAAAATCAGACATTGCTTCCAGATTTTGCTCTTATAAACAGGCCCACATCCTCCCTTTAAATTGCAATAATTCCTTCCCAGATGTTGCTTCTCCTTCAGACCCATAAATTTAAGCTTTTCATGATGATGCTTCACATTGCTGGGTGCTGGTAGCTGTGTGGAGCACCCCTGCATCTCCTCTGCCTCAGGAGCTGTCTGTGGGCCCCAAGAGAGGCAGGACAGCGCTGACGTCCCTAATTCACTGGTAGGCAGGCCAGCTGCTGCTCCACTGAGTGGGACAGGGCAGGGTGTGGAGACACACAGCACCCCTTCTTGGGCCTTCAGGGGTTCCACGTGGGGTGCCCACTCACCACTCGCTTTAGAACTCAGGCTCAGGTGTGGGCAAATCTCTCCCTGGACTCTCCCTGATGCTCCTGGGGCCAGGTGACAACATTTAAATAAGACTCAAGTCCTGGGAGCAAACCAAACAACAGGCCAAGAGGGAAAGGACGGCTGTGGGAAGAACGCAGCACACATTCAGCCTGTTCTCACCACCTCAGCATCAACCTCAGAGAAATCCACACCAAGTCAAGAGCCTGCTCCGGTCTGGATCCTACAAATGGAACCAGAGGCGGCAGGACTTCCTTTCTCCTTTCCCACTATGGTTTCTTCTCTGAGGTCTGTCTCTTCCCTGTGACTGATTCTTCAGTGAAGCCTGGGACCTGTTACCCAAGTGCTCAAGGAAAGCACTGTGAGCCCTCTATGCAGCAGAGGGTTGGAGATGGTGTGGGGACAGGAGGACAGCCTCATTCCACCCACTCTCAGGGTCTGGGATAGGTCCATCTGGCCAACAGCCACAGCTGATAATGCTCGGGGTCCCTCGGCATCCCTGGTGCCTCTGGACCTTGGCCTGAAAGCTTTAAAGAGAAGTGCTGGGGGGAAAGTAGCCTCACAGGGTATTACCAGGAAGGCTGTCAGCCTCTGTGTGTTTGTGGTCCCCCAAAGAGACTCAGAGAACCCGGCCCTTCTCCTGGGTCTGCCTTCTGGCACCTGGCCCAGGGCCCATGGGGCCCAGCCCGGAGCTCCTCCTGGATTCCTATGCCTTGGACACAGCCACATAGGATGGGCCCAGGCCTGCCATGGTCATGGGGTACAGAAGATCACAATCCGAGAACCCGCTCTAAATCTTGATGGTGGAGTGACCACATCTGCCCGCCTCCACTACCATCTCCTGCTTCAGTCTCTTCAGCTGTACAACAGGGATGAAGTCACTAAACATCCAGGGATATTCTGGAGTTAAATGTTCAGAGTAAGGAAGATAATGTACTTAGTCTTCAACCTGCTTTCCCCCAGAAAATGGTGAACCAGAGTCCAGGTCCCAGGGCAGATTCTGCATAGATTCTATTCCCTTAAGGCCCTTCACCTTGGAACCCTTGGAACCCCTTCCTGGCCCCAAGTGGGTTTGCGAGGCACTGCTCCCTCACGCAGAAAGGAGCGATTTTATCTGAATGGATGCGAGGATGCTTCTGCACTCTCAGAGGGAAAAAATTGTGAAAGAAAGTCTATGGAGATTACAGGACTTTCTACCCAGATCTGATGAGTTATCCATTTAAAAATAAACCACCGACAGGCATGTTTCTCCATACTCCAGCAGAAAGCAGTTATTACCAGGAATTTCTGTAAGTACTCTGCTTTTCTTGGCCAATGTAGAAACAACCTAGGAACAGAAAACAGAATGGGGAGCTCACTCGGTTTTCCCGGTCTCTGCCAATGTGTACAGGTAAGTGGCTTTGCCACACACTGGCTCCACGTTTGATCTGAAGACTATGAAACCATGGGCTGGGGGGGGGGTAGATCACCGGCACAGCACTTGCCCAGCATGCACAAAGCTCTGAGTTTGATCCCCAGCACCACAGACGCAAAGCAAAACTACAGCTCACCAACCACAGCCTGGCCTGGCCAGATGTCCAGGTACAGGCGGGGAAACTGACAGCAAGAGCGGGCGTGTGACAGGTTCAGGGTCGCACAGCCAGCCAGCAGAGCACTAGGACACTGGAATGACAGCCCAGAGTTCTAGCTCCCTGGCTGCCATCCTTTCTTTCATCTACTGATCTTTGTACACTTGAACTGTCACCAAAGGGCTTCCAGGAAAGTCCCCCAGAAAGGTCAGATAACGTAGCCCGGCCCTCTTCCTTCCTACAGAAAAACCCTCTCTAGTGAGCATTAAATCAAATCTCCCTTGCTGCATTACTTTTCAAGCTTGATGTTTCTAAATCCAAAGACATCTATAAATAATACATACTCGTTTATATGTACATTTAAAAGGTAAAAAAAAAAAAACCCAAACCATAACAAAGATACCTGTAGATTCTCATGAATACTAATGGCCTACTCAAAGCACTGCGGAAGCAAATAGCTAATGAACACAGGTAACCACGTGTACAAGTTTCCCTCTGCTCCCGCGGGTCTGACCGACTTCGTTCTCCGCTTCTTCCCACGGTCACATTTAGCCATCTGCTTCTTCTTTTATATGTGGGACTGTGTATTTTTTTCCCTCTTCAGTTTTATATGAAACATTTAGCAATGAAGGAGCAAATAAAAATACTACATATCATCTAGCATTCATATAAAATTGTGCTTGGCTTTAATGCATCTAAAGGTTGATAAAAAGACACATAGATGATTCTTAAAGGCCTATTTATATTTTATTACACATTACACGCATTGCACTCCATTGAGAAAATTTAGAAGTTGATGTGGTTCTCTCTGTTGCAAACTGGGGTGGTGAAGATTACCACATCCAGAGAACATTCTTCCTGAAGAATGAGGTGCACTTTCCTGGCAGTTACCAAGTGGACAGAAATGGAGCCAGTCATCCATCAGCGCTCATTAGTCTTGGGGAGCGGTACTTTTTCCCCTCTAAAGACTCTTGGCATTGTCTAACTGCCATCCTCCACCCAGCTTAATGTCTCTAGTCTTCACTCCAAATCTCGGGCCCACATGGAGTGCCCTCTCTCTGAGACAAACACTCGAATCCACTGGAGGCGGGCTGAGTTGGCCTCTGTCCCTCTGCACCCCCAGGCAGAACTGCGAGCTGCCCAAGGCTGCAGAGGTGAGGGCTGAGTCAGCAGTGCCCGAGGGACTGAGAGTGGGCCAGGGGCAGAGCTCCGGGCTGCAGGGGCCAGGAGCTTCACGTCAGGTTATAAGCTGGAACCTGGGGGATAAGAGTGCCCGAAAGGCTGACAGGAAAATACTCAAGAGGGGTACCTGTCTCAGTTGGGGATCTCCCTAAAGCAGATCCTCAGACGGGGACTTGGATGCAAGTAATTTCTTTGGGAGTTGATCCAGGACACACTGTGAGGGAGCAGGGACATGAGAAAGGACAGGGGAACACGGGGTGGGGCATGGGCATGAATGAGGAGGTGACCATTGTGGGCGACCGGGGTTCAGTCCCGCTGGGTCCTTCTGAGAGGCTGTGTGGAACCTGCAGACCTGTGTCACCAAGAGATGAAGGGTGGGGAATTTCTTCATCGTCTCCTACTCTCGCTGGTGGAGAGGTGCTCTGGGGGTCTTAACTCCCCCACGCTTCTAGCCAGCCCTTCGGGGAGGCAGCAAGTGGGAGAAACTGCGTCAGCAGGCCATCCCCTGGTCACAGCGGGACGCCAGGGACGACTTCAGCACCTACTCCACTGCTTGGAGGACAGGCAGACACACACTGCTTGCCTCAGCCAGAGACTGTGAGTGTGCTCACCCCTGCAGAGGAGGCCGAGTCACATATGTCTGTAATGGGATCATCTGCTACCTGTCGGCCAGGCGGCAACCACGTATGAAAAATAACACCAAGGAGCAAATTAAGTGAACTGTCTGCAAGCAGCCTGTTTAGACGAGGAAGGGTTGCTGTTGACAGATCTATTAAAATTATCCATAAATTATCTAAGAGCACATAGATACATGTTTAGAATGAGGGCATTGATTTTGGGCATTTTAAATACAGCTTGGATTAAATCATCTTGTCTCACTTGAATGGAGTACTGATGTTTAAGAAAAGAGGTGGGAAAAATAAATTATGCCTGTCACCTTCCTGACCAAAAAACATATTCAGATTTTCATTTTTCAGGACGATGATGTAAGCCACAAAGACTTCTGGGTGCTGCCAAGGTCCTCCACCAAGGAGATATCGGATGTAGGAATCCAGAGACACCCTCGCAAACAGAGCGGGCAGGGCAAGGAGACCAAGTGTGTCTCTCTCGCCCAGTGGAGCCTGGAGACGGAGTCAAGGCAAGTGCATTACTGAGCAGTTATTCTAGATGCTCAGGTAGGCGACTGGGGCATGAGCCAACCCCGTGGTGGAAACCAGCACAGGTTGCCCTGAATGAGCAGGGATCAGAGTGGGGACAGGCTAAGCCCACTGGGGACATCTTGGAGAGACGGAGGAGCACATCTTGGGGCTGTCCCACCCGAGGGACAAAGAACTTGGATTGTTTTCCCGCCCATTTTCATCTGTCATTGACTGAGGGCTGCTGGCGGGGAATTATCTCCTTGGCCCTTTAGGTCGGTCCCAAGTGGTCACCAGAGTCTGGGAGGTCCCTGGAGAAATAAGCCTCCAACGCATGCAAACACACAGTGCTGGAAATCTGTAACCTCTGATTACTTGGATGGGATTCAATTTGCTACTTTCAAAAGTCTAACAAAAACAGACTACCCCCCACCCCCATGTAATCACGGAATAATATTATAATCATTTTGCATGGAAATTGCATTATTTCCCTGATGGAAGCATAGGCTTTGAACCTCTCAGGGCTTCACCTGCTATATTACTTTTCAAAGTATGAAGTAGCAGGTTCCAATTATCTGAAAAACATTTAAAACAGTAACAGCACAATACATAGTATGATCCTGATGGAGAGAATACACATTTTCCAGGACAGGCACTTTGATTAGTGACTGTGATTGTTAAACACATTTCAGGTAATATAGTGATAATGGACATTAATAGTAGCAATAGTGCCGAAGTGCTGAAATATAATCATTTCTGATTATATTACTATTTCCTTTTGTGCAACACAGTGCATATTTCCAAACGACTCCACACTCATTAAACCACACAAAAGCCCAGCGGCAGGTCAGCAGAAAGGTGGTCAGATGGGCTCATGGCTCCTGCTGTCTGCAGTACAGGGAAAGGTGGGGTCAGAGTTCTTGGTGGTGGTGATGATGGGGCAGCAGACCCAGTCTGGCCTCTGTCGCCTGGCTCCCTCTGAGACCTCTGTGTACATTCACAGACTGGTGACTGAGTGGCCAGTAAAAAATGCTCCTGTGTAACATAGCAAGCTGATGGGTTTTAAATAAGAATTTTGCATATTAACTTTTTTTGTCTATGCCCAAATATGTAGCCATCTGTCTCCCATCCTTCATTATTCTGCAAAAAAGGTGAATGCCTTATATTCAATTTATCCAATATATCAACCCATAGAGTCTCTACCAATGAAAGATACTAATTAATTTAGTGAACAAAGATGTAGCGTTTTAGTCTTTGGATTACGATTTCACAATTTTAGTGTTTGGATGTTGTGGTAAACAGACTTTTAAAGATCACTTAAAAGCAACCCAACCAATGGTTAATTGCTGCAAGAGATTGTGAATGTTTACCTAGGAGGCAAATGAAAAAATAAAACCAAAAACAACTGCTTCAATTTATGGGAATTAGGACCTGTCTGTGGCATGAAACAAAATTTTCAGGGAAAGCCTAATCCTCAGATTCAAAAAGTGCTGTCTCTCAAAAACTTGGAAGTGAGTGAGGATCATGAAGCTTTGGAAAACTGTCAGAGGACTCAAAAAGCTGCTCTAGTAATAAAACACACACACACACACACACACACACACACACACACACACAGGAGGTGAGGCTGCACAGGATGGTGTGAATAATGTCTCATGAAATATAAGTGGAAAAGGCAATATTTATAAATTAACATTTATATAGTTTGTAACTTTAAGCATCTGTAACTAAATAGTACAAACAAACAGCTTTGCCACTATATTCTAAAAAACTCATATATTCAGCTGGCTAAAATTTTTTGGAAACTTCTAGTTGGGCATAACATTTTCTTTGCACTGTAGGTGGGCAGTGGGGACCCTGATCCGCAGTTCAAAGCACTAGGGATGCCAGGAGGTCTTTAGTTCAACAGCCCCCTCATTTTGCAGATGGGGATTTTGAAGGCTGGAGGATTCTCCGTACTACTGAGGAATCGTGGCAAGAAGTGAAACACAGAAGCAAGCCTGGAAATCAGTGCTGGCTTCCCCCACAGACTCTGCAGTGACTGAGGCTGTGGCGGGGCTCCCCACTTGTCTGACAGGGATGATCTGGGGCTGAGAGCTCACAGGTGAAGCAGGCACTGCAAAGAACCCGCCTGCAGTGGGCTCTGCTGGCCATCAGCACCCACGGTGCCCGCCTTCTCTTTGGAAGGGCACATCCTCCGGGTCACAGAACAGGCAGCAGGTTCCAGGCCTTGCCAGAACCCCACCCTGCCTAAAAAATAATTAAGACACTTTTACTTAAAAGCCTACACAAACACAAAAATGTGCTCGACACTTCTCTCTGAATGAGAAATGTGCTGTGGGATTTGCAGGTGGGGTCATCTTCTGGTCCCCAATCCCCTCTGGCCTCCCCCGGGCTAAAATCTCCTTTCCCCTGTGGCCCTGCCAAGCCCTCCTCCTACCTGCAGGCCTCGGCCTCCTGCAGTTTTTAGGGCTTGTCAATCCTGGGCAAGGAGGGTCCGTCAGGTCCAAGCAGGGCTCATAACAGAAGCCCCTCCCACCAACCACCCCTGGAAAGCAGCGTGTGTGCTGGCTATTAATGCAACTTTTGGAGCTTGGGCCTCCTTTAAATTTTACTAGTCAAGCAAAGCCGCCTTTTCCCAACCGGCAGAGATAGAGCAAAAGGGGCACATTTCACAGTGGGACGGGGTGTGAGTA
The DNA here is from genome assembly GCA_004026905.1 of Hystrix cristata. Classification (NCBI taxonomy): domain Eukaryota; kingdom Metazoa; phylum Chordata; class Mammalia; order Rodentia; family Hystricidae; genus Hystrix; species Hystrix cristata. The sequence goes on along the minus strand of PVJO010021616.1, from coordinate 10,706 downwards.
TGGAGAAGGGGGTGAGTGTAGCGCAAGGCAGAGGAGCAAAAGACAGGAGGCTTCCAGGTCCTCTTAAGAGTCCTCGGGCAGCAAACAGTCAATCTGATTCCCCACTAGCATGCTTTCCTCCAGTGCTTCTCTGTTGATGGCCAGAGTGCCTAAAAAATTAACAGCTACAGGGGAACTTCTCGTCAGGAAGAATGAAGTGGCTGCCTCGCGGCCGTACTCTGCAAGGTGGGGACATGGAACATTTGGAGCAGCAACAGGAAGTTCTTGAACACAAGAATTATGAATTGAGATCTTGTGGCTGCTCAAATGTGGTCCCAGAGCCCAGATTCAAAGGTAGAGTCGGAAAAAACCACAGGCTACGTCTGGCTTGCTTAAGAATCAGGTCCTGGCTCCCTCAGCTCATCACCAAAGGGGTGTTGGGAGATTACATGAGAAAATAAAGTACTCAAAGAAGTGTGTGATGCAAGGTAGGTCCTCAATAAATGTTACTGATTACTGTTTGATCTTGTCTGCCACTAAATGATCTCGCTAAGGCATGAATATGGTTTCCTCTTATTTGGACTCCTTTAGCGGCTTCCCACTGAATAAACTCTACAGACCTGGCAGGATTTCTACGGCTGCAGCCCCACTCTAGCAACTTCTACTCTTACCACCTGTAGTGCCTCTGCTCCCAACTCCTGGAAGGACCTGAGCTTGCACCACGTCCCGCGTGCCCTTCTACGCCTCTGGCCTGTCCTGTCTGCTGTTCACCTTCTGCTTGGCCGGCTCCCCTGTGTAGGTCCAAGGGCCTGGCCTGGCGCTCCTGTCCGTACCATGCACCCTGATACATCTGTCGAGGCACTTCACACCCTATTCATGTTTTGGGAAAGGTGACTCTTTGTTGAGAGGGTTGCCTTGTGCAATGTTTAGCAGCATTCTGGCCTCTACCCACTAGATGCCAGTAGTACCTCTTCTCCAAATTGAGACAATCAAAAATATCTTCTGACATCACCCAGAGTCCCTAAGGAGGAGAAGGGGACAAAATCATCTCTGGTTGAGAACCGATGCACTAAACTATAAGCCTCTCGGACCTAACTATAAGTGTCTCTGCCACTAGGACCTGGCTTAGCAGTTGGCATATAGTAAGTGCTCAAGAAATGCCTGTTGATGAGGAAAGAATGTAATGACATAAAATGAATTTAGCACTCGTAATAAACACATCACTCATGTTGGACTGAATAATGAATAAATGAATGAGACATACAGAGTTTGCTAAAAGAATGCACAGTAGGTATATTGGGTAAATAAATGAGTACCTTTCACTATTTTGATCTCTGGAAGAAAGACTTCAACCCCATGTCACCTCCAGCTCCTACTTGGCTCTGCAGGGTGGGTCTCCTGTCTGCTTCCTCACTGCCCACTCACTCCTCGGTCTGTGGTCTCCACCTAAAGTCCTCTTGCCAAGGTCCCCGGTGGTCTCCACTCTCCGTGTCTTTTGCTGCCTTGAAGCCTCCAGCGCCGACTCCATTCCGCGGAAGCGGGGATTGTAACCGAGATGTTAGTGACTGCCCTGCCCTGGGCACCAGCCAGCCACGGTGGACACATCCACTAGACTGAACAGTTGCTGGGGACCTGCGATGGATGAGTCCCACTGTGCCTGGCATGAGGGCTGCATTCCAGTCTTGCCCGAGATAGTTTTTTCCTTTGGCTTCCACAGCACAGTGATCTCTGGCTTTTTTCTCTACTTCAGTGATTATTTCCCTGTCTGTTTTGCAGAATCATCCTTCTCTCCCTGGTGATTAAATAACAGAGCTCACTGAGGATGTTTTCATAGGCCCCCTTCTTTTTAACAACTATTCTCTTCCCCTGACCTAGTGACAGTGAACCTTTTAGAGACTGAGCGCCCAAAGTGCAACCCCAAACCCACTTATTTATCACAAAGCGTCAGCACTGCAGTTAACCCTGAATGCTCAGCTGCTGGGGCGATGCTGCGGCGACTAGGCTGGCGTGCCGACAGGGAGGGCTCTGTGTGCCCGTGGCCCTAGATGGTCTAATCCCTGCTCAAGGCTTCAGCCTGCCCCCACCCCAGTCCCGATAATTCCTCAAAACACACAGTGTCCAGTTCTGCTTTTCCTCTGAGTTCCAGATCTGTATGCCTCACTGCTTATTTGGCACCTTTAATTTGACATCATGAAGGCAACTCAAACTCACACGCTCTTTCTCTGACCTAAGCTAACCAAAACAAAGAAGCATGGACTTCCTCAGGACTTCCTGTCTCCCGGACAGCACCACTAACCATCTACTCCCACAACACTGACACCCGGAGCCACTCTGCAGGCTCTCAGCCCTGCCCTGCTCCCACCCCGGACCGACCCCTAATCCCCCTGACATAACTGCCTTCCTCCACTGCTACTGCCACTTCCCTGTCTTGCAAGTCCTTTACTTGTTTCCCCGAGTCCTCACTTGCTCTTCCCCAATCTGCTGTCGTATTACAGCCAGAGATTTTTTTTTTCAAAATGCAAGTCTGATCCAGTTTCTCCTCTGCTTGAAGCTACCCCCACGAGGCTTGGGTAAGGACTGGAGGCCCAGCACGGCCCAGGGTCTGGATGGCTCCCACTCCCTCAGCCTATGACCAGCACATCTCACCCCTCTCCCGTGTTTCTCCTCCACGACATCCCGGTCTCATGCCCCAGGGCCTTTCCACATGCCACCCGCTCTCTCTTTACCTGGTTTCATGTGGATTCAGAGCCTCACTCAAGCATCAATTCCCAAGAGAAGGCTTTCTTGACCTCAGGCCACACCCCATCTCTCGGGAGGGATCAGAGGATGCGCTCTTCATTACCCCTTACGTTTACGATCACATAACTGGCTTCTGTCTTCCTTTCCAGAGTGAAAGCTCCATACAGACAGACTCACATCCATTTTGGTTTGTGTTTGTGCCTCTAGTTGGGGGCAGAAAGCAGACATTCAATGAGTTTGTTCAGTGAAAGAGTAAATGGACAAGCAGACCTGCCCTGGGGTCCTTGGGCAGCTGTTACCATGTTAGGCCAACTCTCCTACCTAGGAGTGTGAATCCTGGAATTCCCTTTGGATTCCTGGCCCACAGGTCACTCCAGGCAAGGAGGAGGCCTTTCATCTGACTATGGGGACCTTATTCCTGGTGATTGCCTGGGGCATTCCTTGGGACAGCTCTAAAGAAAGAACATGGACTTCCAGAGCACCTCCATGAATAAATCCGAAGAACTCACAATGCACAGCAGGATCCTGGGTAGGGAAAGAGGCCAGAACCATACCGAAGCCCTCAAGTCGAAGGACAGTCACTGGAGAAGATGAAGAAAAGACAACACACCCTTGTTGTCTCTCCTCCCACCCCACAGCTACATGCCACCACTTCTCACAGGAAAAGCCCCAAAGAGCTGGTCCCTCCTTGTTCAGATCCCATCTGAGTTCAGCCTTGGTGACCTCATCTATCCTGGTTGCCCTGTGCTCCCTCAAGCAAGACTTGCTTTGTCCTCCTCCTGTCTCTGCAAACTCCGGGTCAGGGAGGCCCAGGGCCAGGCACACAGACGGGCTCAGTGAAGGCCTGGGGAAGGGCTTTGGAATGCACGATCCTCACCAGTTGGTCCTGGACACCTGCTGATGCCCACCCCGTTCACTTCTTCCCAGGACTGCTTCTGCAGCAGCCTTTGTGACCAGGAATGGCCCTGAGGCCTTTCTTCTCCATCTGCTCATCTGTCCTCTTGTCAGCCCCTTCAGCACATCTGGAACCAGCATGGGTGCACTAGGAAAGCGGCACCCACCGGCCCATCTGTGGAGAACTGAGCTCCGTGAGGGCTGCTTTTGGAGCTACCGTCCTGGGGGATTTTCTAAGTCAGAAAGCAGCCAGTCCTTCCCTCTTTTCTTTGGTGGGAGAAGCCTCCAGAATCCTAATAATCATAAATAAGTTGTCACGAATTCCCCCAGCAGTGGCAAAGTGGCACTAGGCTGAAGTGTTCAACGTGGCAGGAACAGAAAACGCAACTCAAGCATTTACAGCAAAGCACAAATCACCCAAAGCCTGCAGAGCTGGCATGGTGGATGTTTCCGGCTCTTCACTCACGGGTGCTAGACGTACTCATCACGTGGCTCTACTAGAGAAAGTGTCAGATTTAGTCTTCGGATGTTTTCTCAGGATCCACAAAAGAAAGAAAGAACACGAGGGCGGTGGTGGCGAACCTTTTAGAGACCGAGTGCCAAACTGCAACCCAGAACCCACTTATTTATCACAAAACGCCAACACTGCAATTAAACCTGAATGCTGAGGTTTTGGTTTAGGAAAAAACAACTTATACATTAACATCTTTTGTCTTAAAAGAAAAACACAGTAACTCGTGTGCCAGGGGTTTGCCCCCACTGCTCAGAGAGCAAAGGCCAAGTCCCAGACAGACTAACCTACACCCCCCAGGCCCCTGACACTCAGCTGCAGGGACCATGTGGGGGCTCTGTGGGGTGGCTCCCAATTAGCCTTGTTGCACCACTGCCCTGCTGTGACAAAGGCCTGGGGTCTTCTCTGTCTTGGCCTCTTCAGCTAAGAAAATAGGGACGGTACAGGTCCCTAGAATGAGCTTAGAAGAGGAATCCTCTGAAGACAGGCTTGATAGCTGTTTGTCTGCCCTAACAAAATGCTACAGGCTCCAGGGTTTAAACAATAAAAATTGATTTTCTCAGTTCCAGAAGCCGGACACCCAAGATCAAAGTGTCAGCAGGTTGAGTTTCTTCTGGGGGCCTTTCCCCAGGGCTTGCAGGTGGCCACCTTCTTGTTAAGTCCTCACCTAGTCTTTCTTTTGTGTACACACACCCTGGTGTCTCTGTGGGTGCCCCCTGTAATCGAACCAGATTAGGGTCCTCCCATGTGACTCATTTAACCTCGCCTCTAAAGGCCCTATCTCCAAACACAGTCACCTTCAGAGGTACTAAGCATCAGAGGTGTCTGCACACGAATAAGGGGACATACAATGCAGCTCATGACAGTGGCTGGCTGACAAATGAGCCAGAGCATATTGATCACATCATGGAAGAATGAAGGGGCTCGGGAGGCCACCACTCTCTTTGCCACTGGATGACAAATTTGTCCGCCCGTCTTCACAGAAGTTCCTGAGCAGAAAGTTGGATCAAATCCATAAGCCCGAGTACCTTCTTACATTGACAGACTTCCACTTATTTGTTGTTAAAAAGGCCTTTATTACAACCAGACGGACGAATCAGTTTTGACGACAATAATAAGAATGACAAACCAACAACCAAACAAACCAAGCAAAACTGTAACTTTAACTTAAAATTAGTTCTTTTGGACTTGAAATATAACTCTGAATTATAATACACTGCATTTATAAAATATACTTCCAGTTCATCTTTGTACAGGGCTTTATAAATCAGTCCCAAGAAACCACGAAGCAAGAGTGGTCTAATTTTACGGGTGAACCAAAGCTTTGTTACTGACTATGTAAGAGACTGAAGTCAACAGTCAAACGGGAGAAGCTGACTTAAGGACAGGGAACATCCGAGAAGATGTTCCCACCCAAAGACAGTCTTATTTATTCATAAACTACAAACTTATTGCACAGAGGTTTCAGATATGAGAAAAAGTAAAGGTGTCCCCTCCACAGCTTCTATTTTTACAAGATGTCAAACTCAGTACAAAGCCTTTGACCCTCTTCAATCTTTTTTTTTTTTTGGTGCCGGGGATCGAACTCAGGGCCTTGTACTTGCAAGGCAAGCACTCTAACCACTCAGCTAAATCCCCAGCTCCTGCCTTCTTTAATCTTAAAGCTCCATGCAATTCAATGCCAAGTGACAAGGGCAGGCAGTGCTGTCCCACCCACACTCTGCACCCAGCATCACACAGGGTGTGCTGGGTAGGAGGCAACACGAAATCTTCGTTGTATGGAGTTTAGAAAAACCTCACTGTGGAAGCTATCTGAACAAAAAGGCAGAGAGTAGAAGAATATGCAGAAGCAAGGGATTGCAAAAATTACCAAAAACCTATGACAGAGCTTTCTAGCAGTCATGAGAAATTGTGCAAATGAAGTAACTAAATCATTATTCTGTTTTCTGATATGATTATACAAGGCAACAGAAAAAGCCGACTAAATAAGTACTTTAAAATGTATAATCTGCATCTTTTTAAAAATAAAACCAGGATTTCATAAGAAATGTATATCAAGGTTATACAAAACATCAAGACTATACATTTTCTAGACAAATTTAAACTGAGTCTGCCTGGAGGTTTAAATAAAATCCATTCTACTAAGCGTAAAAATAAGACTCTTTTTAAAAACAATTACTATATGAAATAAAGAATAAACACACTAGTTTAATCTTCTCCTAAGCTCATCCTACAGCATAATCCACTAAGTCTCCCCACAACGGGGATGGGATGGGAGGGCAGGTGAGGAGGTGGAGCTGACAGCTAAGGAGAGGGGCTGCGGCCAGGGCCAACAGGGCTGGGTGAGAGGTCGAGGATCCCGGATCTTGGACTTCCTCCCCCGGCAAGGGGGGCGGCCAACAGAAGTCCTACAGGGAGACCCGATTTGATCACATCTGTTTCAAAAGATGACTCGCAATTTCAAAGCCCCTAATGAAAACAGTAGCAATAGGCTAAAACAAACAGGAGAAGATTAGGCACTGAGTAGATTCTTCAAAGCAGATCTGGTCTCCCCATTGCCCTGTTGTGTGGACGTTCGACAGTGAGTAGACCTTGGTCCCCTACACAGGGCTCACTGCCCGGGTTTCAAACATGGTAGCAATCCCCTCGGCACTGAAGTTCTCAAATGTGGTTCCAGGGCAGCTTCCTTAAATGTAGGTTAAATAAGAAACGCTGGGGTTTGACAGTTGTGAGTTCTCGGCGGGCCTGCATTTTCTTCTTCTTCAAAGAAAAAAAAAAAAAAAAAATATATATATATATATATATATATATATATATATAAAAGCCAACCAAAATACCAAGTCCTTCTTATTTTATGATCTTGCTTTCTCTAAATATTCATATAAACTGACCTTTTCAAGGCACCGCCTGTAACGGAAAACACGCTGGTAATAAATCGTGTTTCTCTGGCTTAATTGAAGCAGTGTCTTTGGCAGGAACCAGGGACACCGATTTCCGTTTCTCGGGGCACCGAGAGAAGCACAGCTCGGCCAGCATCGCAGCGGGAAGGTTCCCCGACTCCGGGCAAGGACGCCTCTGCTAGGTGGCTGTCTCCCCAGAAAGAGGGAGAATGCTGTTCTTCACATGGCTATTTTCAATATGGGAGATGCAACATCAGGAGAGCCTCGGAACTGCGGGGACAGTCTGCCTCTCAGCCCGTGCTGGCCATGGCAACACGCTTCTGTCATGTCACACAGCGCAAGGAGTCCCGGGGGTGAGAGAGCGGCAGCCGGGTCCTCCTTGGGATGGTGCCAACCAGCTGACAGTGGTGGGGCCGGAGGGTTTGCCGGACAACCTCCAGAGACGTGGTCTGGACCCTCAAGTCAATAAAGGAACACTGTAGGCATAAACATTTTTAAAAAATTTACTTTTACTTATTTTTTATGAAACACAGACTCCTATAAAAGGAGACAACACAGTTCTTGTTCTGTAGAAGTTTACCATCTCTCAGGGGAGGCAGACCCAGACATGGAAAAGACATAAAAACGTACAAGGAAACCACAGTCCTAGTATAAATGGAGCTCAGAAGTGTGGTTCCAGTGCTGAGGGCGTTTTGTGTGTGTGTGTGTGTGTGTGTGTGTGTGTGTGTGTGTGTGTTTTCAGTCTACCCACCTAGAAGTAGAGGGAAGAATGCTCCAAAAGGGAGCCAGTGAGTGCGCCAAGATTGAGGGATCTGTTTTCCTTTACTCTTTTCCGAGACCTTCCAGAATGTGTTTGTTTGTGTCATTTTTACAGTTGATGATACTAATGTTAGTGCGTTACTGTTCATGGGTGTGCGAGATGTTTCTAAAAAGAGCAATAGCGCTGACGACTCCTTTCAGTGAGGGCTGTGGTTATACTCTCAATTTCGGAGTAAACTGCCACAGATCCATCAGGGTGGTGGAGGGTGCGAGCAAGAACCAGGGGTCACCCCCCAACTGACGACGTTCCCGGAACTATTTCAGGTGCAAGTGTCGCTTTTCTCAGCAGCAACCCTTGGGCCGGCGGCCAGTTTCCTGGGTTAGCAGCGTTCCTTCTGCTCTTCCTGCGCAAGTAACAAAGCCTGAGGAGTGAAACGGACTAATGAGCTACAGCAAAACCCCGCTGTTCTCACCTGGAGACAACAAATGTGCACTTACAGGGCAGTAAGTTGCCACCAAGAGCAGCCCACCAGCCAGGGTGCAGGAAGAGTTACTTTCACTGACAGCTGGGGAAGAGAACAAAATGTCTCACTCCTTGTTAGAGTTTGACTCTAAAAGACGCCCCCAAAGGCTCATATTTTGGAGGCGCAGTCCCTGAGGCAGCGATGTTAGAGGGAAGGCTTTTGGAGAGTGATTGGGTCCTGAGGGCTCAACGTCATCAGAGTATTTGTCCTCTGGTTTGACGGCATTCTTGAGAAGTGATGCGACCTCAGAAGGAGGAACCTAGTGGAGGAGAGTGGGTCATGCCCTCGAGGACTTATATTTTGTCCCTGGCCTCCTTCTCTCTCCTTCCTGGCCGCCACGAAATGATCAGCTTTCCCCTGCTGCGCCCCTGCACCATGATGTTTCTGCCTCACCCGCAGGCCTAAAGCGATGGAGCCAGCTGATCACGGAGTAGAACCTCTGAAATCAGGAGCCTTTCTGAAACCCAAATAAATCATTCCTCCGCTGAGTTGTTTATGTCAGGTATTTTGCCACAGTGATGGAAAGCTAACACCTCAGAGCCCAAAGAGTGTTCCTAAGGCTGCATCCGGGGAAAGGGGACGGGAAGCAGAAGGCTCTAGGCTTGTGTGAGAGCTTACAGGGTACATGTAGGGCTCCCCAGGGCCTAGGATATGCTGGAAGCCATATGGGAAAAGCTGCACGAATGGCAGGAAAGATTTGCTGAGGCGACAAAAACAGAGAGGCAGAGCCCTGCAAGCAGAGCTAGAAAGGGCTCTGGGGAAGGAAGCGACCAGAAAGGTTCCTTGGCCCTTCCTGTGTCCCAGGCTCTCGTTTACATGTGTTAACCTCAACGAGGAGGGAATCCTCTCCATATCAGGATGGGGAAAAGGCATGGAGAAGTTAAGTTCTCTGCCTACAACCAAAGCCAATTGGCTGTGGAGCCAGAATTCGTACCAAGGCGTTTGCCTTGAAAATTTTTATTTCTGTTATACTAAATGAGCGAATTCAGTCACAAAAGGCATACTATATGATTCCATAGTGGTTGGCTGGGTTGGGGGGAGGAAAAAATGGGGAGCGATTGCTAATAAGTGTGGGTTTCTTTTTGAAGTGATGAAAATGTTCTAATATTGGCCACAGTGAAGTTGTACATATCTGTAAATATATTTAAAAAACTCTGGACAGTACAATTTAAATGGGTGAACTGTATCTCAATAAAGAGGTTGTGATTATTTCTTACTTAGGTAAAACAAATCTCCCGAGAAGCCATCCAGATACAGGCTCTGCTCTCTCTGGAGAGCTGGGAAACAAAGGGAAATGGATCCAAATGTTAAACCAGAAGGAATCAGAGTCTTCCAGTATCAGAACTGCTAATTGACCCCACAGGCCTAGGGCCTCAGAGACAGAAGCTGTCCGGAGGAGAAACCTGGTCCCGAGAGATCCCAGGACCTCGGCTGCACAGGGGACCCTGGCTTCCTGATCTGTCTCACAGCACAGCTACTAGAGAGCACAGTGGGTTATTAAATACGAATTAAGAAAATGTAAGATGTGCAGGCGGAAATATAAGCTACAGAAAAACCACCCTGACCCCTTCATATGACCCTGTGAAATTGGGCAAACGCTCCCCGCCTGGTGGTGGCACATCTTGCCCAGCCGAGTGGCGACTTGACCCAGGAAATCGTGGGGGAGTCGTGTTCTGTCTTGCCCAGAGCCAGGTGAAAGCTCCAGCACAAGGCTGGCATGGGAGCCAGGATTAACTGCCTTCATGTCCCCCTACTTGTGCTCTGAATTGCAGAATTGTTTTCCCTGGTATTTGTCACACTGAGGACCTGGGCCTTTTAACTGGTGACCTCTCAGGTACACTGCCTGAGATGTCAAAAAGACTGTCCTTGTTGAGAAGTGGCTCTGTTAAGCAGAGGCCCTGTGAGTTAATGGTTGTGTCCCCAAGTCAGCCTGGTAGCCCTGGCTTGAACCAACCTGGCCACAGGAATGAGGCCTTTCCAGGTAGCCCCTGGGTGCTGAATTCCGCTTAAGACTTGTGGGGTTCCAGACTGTGGCCCTCCACACCTATTTGAGCAATGCTTTCTAACCAGACAGACTACCTTCAAATCCTGGGTTGATTACTTTTGTGTAATCTGTGGGAAATTATTTAATGTGTGGATCTGCACACTGGCTTAATCAACACCTGCAGGACCTTCTTCCTGCTGTGCCTCCCTATAGCTTCAAGCTGAGAAGGCAACAATGGTCTATTTTCTTGCTCCTCTGGGTTCTACGTGTGTTTTAGATTCTACCAAGCAGATGTACTTGTACATGATTTAATGGGCCAAGGGAATGAGGTGGAGGCCACATGGCTATAGATCCTATAGTTTTCTGGCAAGCAGAGGCAAGGAGACCCATCATCATTTAACAGATGTGTTCAAAAG